>JAESUZ010000243.1:0-132224 GCA_017311185.1 Proteles cristata cristata | reverse complement strand
TCAGAGATGAGGTTTCAGCTTATTTTTCTCCTCTCATCAAGCACTCTGTATGTTCCATGGGCACCTAAAAGTCAACACATCCCCCAAATGATCTCATCTTTTTCCCAAACCCACTCCACTACATGTATTCCTTAACTTGGAAAATGATACCACCTCTACCAAATGCTCATTGAGTCTAAGCCCATTGACTCTCTCTTTTAATTATCTCTTGAATCCCACCCCACCCCATCCATCACTGCCCTGGTTATGGTCCCCATCATCTCTCCTCTGGATAACCGTAAGAGCTTCCTAGCTGGTGTACTTCCTTGGCACTATGTAACCCTTCAAAGTTGCTCATCTGACCAGGCCACTCTCCCTACAACATTTTTATACCCCCACCCTACAGCAGAATTTCTTTACCCAGGCTACACATTTGAATCACTGGAAGGATTTAGAAAATATTAATGCTTGGAATGCATTCCTATAGATTTTGATTTGGTCTTGGGTTGAACAGAGCTTTTATTTTCAAACCTTCCCAGATAATTCTAATGTGCAGCTAGGGTGAAGCCCCACTGCCCTAAAACAGTGGTTCCCAAACTCCACTGGGCATCAGAATCCCTTGGAGGGCCTGTTAAAACACAGGTCTAAACCATTTTGAAGCCTGTGCCTGTCATGATGTGTCAAGCCTTTCACTACCTGCTTCCCGTCTCCCATTTCATTTCTTATTGCTCCTTACCTCACATTCTGAACGCCAGGTAAATAAGTTACTCACAGGTGTCTCATCAGAGCATGCTGTTTCATGCCACCAAGGCTTTGTAGCTGCAAGTCCCTTTGCCTAGACTGTGCCCCCTCTGCTCCATGTCTGTACACGGAAAACTTCTACTCGTCCCTCAAGGCCAAGAGCATGCATGTATCCCTTCCTCTGTGAAGTCTCCACTATCCTCCATCCAAAAAGAGTCGGCAAACTGCCTCCTCCTGGCTGCTCCGACTGACACTGCACCCTGCCATCATCACAGGACTGTCTCACCATTTTGGCTTTACTTGTGCATATGTCTGTTTACGAGATCTAGCGAGCTAGGGCAATTCGTTGTTTACCTTGATTAGCAGCACCTAGCACAGGGCCTGCTCCAGAGTCAGTGCTCAGCAAAAGTTTCTCGATGAACTGAATTGGGAATCATCTCCTTAATGGAGCTAGGCGTTGGGGGTTGCCCCTCCCCCGCCCCACTACCCAAATGGGCTCAGTAAACCTTGGGATCCTATGATGGTGACAGAGTTCCTTGGGTTGCTTGTTCCTGAAAAACTGATGAGATCTGTCTAGACACAGAGGGGACTTGAACCACAGTCGGGTCCGGTTCCCAGGCTAAACAACTTGGCCATGGCCTACGATGGCAGCAGAAAAAGAAAGGGCCTTCAGAGCTACCTGGAGATGGAATAACTTACATCGTGACTTCACAGTGAGGGCAGAACAGCCTGACTGCTTGTTTGTCCACTGGTCTGTCTGTCCGTTTATTCCCAATCAGACTCTACCTGGATGTACAGGTACTCGAAAGCAGCAGGATCCCGACGCAACAGCTCCACGGGGTCTTTGGGAAAGAAGCTTATTCGGAAGAGGCATTTCATTCCTTGATAGTGTGTCCGCTGTACCACCTGAACCCCAGGGATGAGAGGTGGGAGGAAAAGACATCTGGGAATCAGTGGCTGTAGCGAAGAGAGCCAGCGTGGTGACCCGTCAAGGTGGGACTTCAGGTGGAGGTGGGGTGCTGCTTACCACTGTTTCCCCCCGGCCTTTTCCAATTATCCTCAGAGGAAAGGTCTTTGTCACCCTTCTGGTCCAAAGGGGCTAGAATTTTTGAATCACTTAACCAGGACATGGCCTTCATCAACAATTGGGTCTAAGGCCCAAGATAGGAGGTGGGAAGAGAGGGCTCCTGGGAACTTCTCTCTTTTCTCGCTGTGAGGCCAATGCCTTTACCTTGCAGAGCAGCTCAGCTGCAAATTTCTGATTAAAAGCCAAACGAAAGATTTAAAATCCCATTTGGAGGTACAGGTAAAACAAGTTGGCAATATATTGGTAATTGCTGAAGCTGCCTTGGGTAACGAGGATTCATTATACAATTCTTTCTACTTCTGTGTATGTTTGAGATTTCTTTCTAATAAAAAAGTTTAAAAGCCCATTTGGCAAAAGAGACCAATTGGATTCAAAAGGCCTCTTGAGGGGCTGGAGGTGCTTAGGCCCCCCTTCCAAGCTACCAATCTTCCCTTTACAGGTGGGAACGTAGGAGTGTCTGGACTACATTTGGCTCAGAGCTAAACTTGAAGAATTTCTTTATATACAATCCCTTCATTGTGTGTGTGTGTGTGTGTGTGTGTGTGTGTGTCTGATTTTGGTTTTTGCTTTGCTTCCATGTAAGTATTTCCTCCCCAGCCGTCCCTCTCCAATTCCTCCCGTCCCTCTCTGGGAATACTGGTTGGCCCTGGCTGGCCTCTCTGACTCTTCTTAGTGATTCACTGTTGGTGAAATGCTAGCCAGCATTCCTGGGCTTCCCTGGCCTCTCTCTTCTACTCTGACTTGGAAGTTGATGTGGGTGACATGCTGCCCATTCTGGGCCCCATTCAACCCATTCTCAGCCCACACTTATCCCTCAGTGGTCTCAGTTCGCTCCACTTGTTGACCTTTTCATATTGAAGCCATCATCTGAAGGCCAAGTTTCCTCTCAGAGGTAGGGGGACACAAGAGGGTTGACACTGTTGTTCATGTTAGCATTCCGGGAGCCACACAGTGACTCACTACCCCACACCTTCCCCACTAGAGACCAGGACTACCAATCTTCATGCCCTTCTTAGGTCATGAGGAACATCATCGAAAGCCTACTGGATGTGGTTAGTATAGACCTCACTGAGAACTGTAATTTCTGGGATCCGGCTAAGCAAATCGTTATGAATTTTCCAGAAAAAGAGTGCCTGGCGTCCTCTTCTCTAGTAGAGGCCACATGCAAAGTTCTCAAGCCAGGCCAAAGGAGTTACTTACGTAAGCCAGGGGTTGCTTGTCCTGGAGAAGCAGGAACTTGTGGTTCTGTTCTGGCCCAGCATACTCAAGGACAAGAGCAAAGTGCTCAATGTACCTTAGGGAAAGACGGTCCTGTAATGTCACAATCACATCCTGTGGAAGAGAAAAGAGCCTTGAGAGGGAGATACATTTCAGTTCTAAGCCACTCTCAGCACCAAACATGGGAGAGGGAGACTGAACACCAAGAAAGATGGTCCTGGGGAGGAGGCTGAGGCCGGGGAAGTGGCCAGAGACACAGGCCTTTGTGGTGGCCCAGGCATTCTCCAGGATGAGGAGAATGACCCATGAGTACTTGGGCCCTGGGGAACACCAAAGGGTGCAGAGGGTGGAGGGAGGTGTTTATGAACTTGGTCCAGCCAGGCATATGACAAAAAAAGGTCATGGCACTCCCTCCCTCTCTCCCTCCTTCTCTCCTTCCATTCAACAACATGTTTTCTGAGTGCTTATTAAGCAAGCCATTGAATAAGGAAGGCACGGTGCTGGTTCTTCCCTCACCTTACATAACTCAGAATGTTCACTGTAGTTTGTTTATCAACTCTTTACTTAGGAATTAAGAAGAGCGAGAGCCACAATTATGTGATTAAAAAGTAGACTATTTCTGGATTCATAATCTAAATTGAATGACTCGAGTTACTGGAAGGATGTTCATTTTTGATCGTCGCTGGCTTTTAGAGACGATCAATTTAGCAACTTGAAAAATGTGTTCACGCAGAGGAACTATGTCACGTGTCTTGTGTACAGTCATAAATCTGACTCCTGGGCTCTGTCTGCTCTGCTGCCCTACTTTTAATATTAGGATGTCTGAAAACATATCCTTGGGGGCTGCCCAAATGTCAGTTTTGAGACTTCTGCCATCTATTTGCTGGGACTTGGGTACACACCAGGCTCCAGTGCGCGTGTTCATGGAGTCAGCCTGGCTCAGCCCCCCAAAGGCCAGAAGGAAGGAAGCTTGGGAACGCCAAGCTCCCTTACAGCTGGAGTTTGCCAAACAAGCCCCTCAGTGAATAGGAAATGACGCTTAGCCATTCAGATGTTAGGCTGGAGACTGGTGGGTACTTGAGAGTATCTCTTTGTATCCTCCAGTGATCACAGAGGCGCCAGTGTTGCTGGAGCTCTGGCAGGGACAAATGGGGTTTTCTTTGCAGTTCGGCTGCATTTGGAATTGTGGATGGCTAAGCCGGCGACTGCCAACTGGTGTTACAAGTGTAACAGCCCCGGTGCCACACTGTCAATTCACCCGGGTACCTCTTGGGGACAAGTGGCTTGGCAGCCTGTCCAAGTTCCAATGAATCGCCAGTGCACCCTCCCTGAGGTCAGGGTGAGATCACAAGCCAGGGGACACTGCTGGCCTGGAAGGCTGGGGCTACCTGGAAGCAACAATGGCGGTGTCATTGTGAGGTAGGAGAATGCTTGGAGAAGCCTCCAAGGCGGGAAGAGAGGAGTACATGTCCCGGTGCGGAGGCATGTCTCCAAGGGGCATACTGACCCACGAATGAACACCAAGAAGGCTTCCAACACAGAGAGATATCAACATCTGGAGGAGGGGCATCTGGACACCCCTGGATGGCCTAGTTGTATTTCGAGGTCCCTCCCATTGACTGAGATGTTCAATGGGCAACAGACCATCCCAGAAGACCCTAGGGAATATGATTCAGTGCTATACCCCTGGGGAACACCCCCAGGCCGAAGCCTTCCAAAGAGACTGCAGTTAGATCAACATGGGTTAGGCCCAGTGCTGCTGGCACTTTGGGCAGGACCATTCTTCATCATTTAGGGCCTGTCTCACTCCTTGCAGGACACTTAGCATCTCTGACCCAGAGACACTCAGTGCCAGCAGCACGCCAAACCATGGGATGACCCCACATCTCCTCAGACATTCCCAAAAGCTGTCTGGGAGGGGGAGTGCCAATTCTGACCACCTGATAATTCCTCTTAGGGAAGTTTCCTGGCCCCAGGGTTTCTTTGTTTATAGAACTGTCTTGACCTCAGCTTGGGGACCTCAGGATGCCTGTGAGACAAGGTGGGTTTTCTGGGCAGATGCTATTCCATTGGTTGTATGGAAATTCATTCTGGGGATGGCATTCTCCTTTTGGAGGGAGTCCAAAAAAAGCAGGAGGCAGCTATTTTTGTCCCATATCAGAGTTTGAACCTGGGGGTTAATCGTTTCATTGCCTCTCGTCCTCAGGACTAAGGGAATTGCTACAACTTTCAGACGACTGGCTGAGCTCTTAAGAATCACAGCTCAGTAACTGCTCTTCCTATGAAAGCAATAGTCAATGGGACTGTGCCTGGACGTTTCAAATCTTGGTTCAATGCTGGTTCTTATTTAAAAAACAAAGCATGGCTAAGCTAATCTCCCAAGAGATTGCATTTGTTGATTTGTGTGTAAATGTGTGTAGATGTTATTGTAGCAATATAAATCACTTTTGCTTTATAAACGGTTTAACGATTTTCACACTTCTTAGCTCCTAAGACTCTTGAAGGACCCAGTGTAACATGGACACAAAGCAATCCACGAATAAGTGTGTACACACACATGCACTCATGCTTGTGAGCACATGCGCATGCACGCATGCATGCACGCACACACACACAGCTGGGCATTCAAATTTTCCCCACCCACAAACGCTCTCATCTGAGGGATGTGTGCTCCTGCAGCCTGGTGCTCCCAGAGACTGAAGCTCAAAGGCCACCTTGCTCCAGCCACAACTCTGTGCAGACTCCGAGAAACCCAGGAACCAGCAGCACTCTATGCTCCAGAGAGGGCAGATGCTGACCCAGGAGAGGACACTCTGTATGTACCTTAACAGTGGTCCGGCCATCAAACGTGAATGATTTGATCTGCCCATTTTCTAAGAAAACCTTCAGGACATTGGGGATGAGGAGAAGAGCTTCTTTCTTCATCATTTTCTGTGAACAGGCAGGGAAAGGTCAAGGAGAGGGGCTCATTTAGAAGGCAGAAGGAAGCCAGAGGAGGGATTTAAGGAGGAAGAGAAGGGAGTGAGTGAGTGAGACGGGAAGCCAAAGATATGAAAGGACAGAGGGACAGAGGAGAGAACAGATAGATGATCATGTCACATGCAGACCAGAACCAAATGCTTCAAGAAGACATTGGGCCATATCAGAAGTTCACCCTTCATTTGTCACCGCACATCCCATTCTACCGTGGCTCCCAGTTCCACAGCTTAGAGTGGTGCTTGGCCCATAGAGACCACCACTAAAGGGCAGATGGAAGGCCTCCTTAGGAGCCCCCCTCACTGGCCTGCTCTTATATCCTGACACCTCCCTTTCTTCCAGACTCGTCACGCACTGAGGTCACTTCAACATCCGTGGCTTTGCTCGGCCCTTCCCCCTCTCCCATGGTCTCCTACATCCTTTCTAACCTGGCCCTGCCTGTTTCTCCAGAGTCATGTCTTGCCAATGCAGGTACCCACACTGCTCTTTCACGCCTCCATACCTCTGACAATTCATCGTTCAGGGACTGTGTCACTCCCTGCAGGGCACTTAGCATCTCTGACCCTGAGCACTAAATGCCCATAGCATGCCAAATCATCAGGCTAACTCAAAACATCCTTAGACATTTCCAAAAGCTCTCTGAGACTGGGCTGTAGTGGCCTTGATTGAGAACCACTGGCAAAACCGTTTTTAAAAAAATATTTATTTATTTGGGGGAGAGTGCAAGCGGGGGAGGGGCAGAGAGAAGGGGACACAGGATCTGAAGCAGGTTCTGTGCTGACAGACTGACAGCAGCCAGCCTGACGTAGGGCTCAAACTCACGAACCGTGAGATCATGACCTGAGCTAAAGTCAGACACTCAAGCGACTAAGCCACCCAGGTGCCCCAAAGCCCGTTTTTGAACACCTGATATCTTCTTAGCAAAAGTTTTCTTGGCCCAGGTGTTTATTTATACAGTGCTAAAAGGTAAATAAATATTTGTGGTGGTTTTTGTTTATTTTAAAAGTGTATTAAAAACTTTATTTAAAACTTGAGAGGAGAGAGTGTGTGCAAGCAGCAGAAGGGCAGAGAGAGAAAGAGTCCCAAGTAGGCTTCAAGCAGCCAGCTAAGAGCCCGATGCAGGGCTTGAGCTCATGAACTGTGAGATCGTGACCTGAGCCTAAGTCAGAAGTTTAACCGACTGAGTCACCCAGGTGCCCCTCCATAAATATTTGTTAAATAAAGACTGTTATCTCTGCTTTCTTTGTTCCCTTCTTGGCAAACTCCTACTCATCATTCAAAACCCAGCTTAAATACAAATTCCGTAAAGTCTTGACCAAACTCTTCAGGTGCTTGGACCTAGTATTCCCATGTGGTCCTACAGCAATGAATACATACCTCTCTCAGTGTTCTTAGCAATTTTTTGAAGAATACTGGTCTCTTACAAATGGTGAGCTTAGAGCACATCCATGTCCTATTCAATCTTTGTAGTTCTGCCATTGAGCAGACTTCCTGGCATACAGTTGGTGCTCAATAAATGGCTGCTGAATATATAAGTATTAGGTGCTTAATATATGCTTCCTTGAATGATTAGAATCATCAGGAGAACCCAACCATTTCCCAGGGCCATTACCAGTTCTATAGGAACTGAAAAGCTGCATAAGATGGCCAGATTCCTAATTCAGTGGGCATTCATTGAGCCTCTAGTATATAGCCGGCACTATGCTAAGCCCCATGAGGCCCAGGCAAAAATAGAGGGCCGGGTCTGGTCTTACACTCTTGTTACAGTGACCAGATAAACACCCACATGAATCCACTAGAGAACAACTGTAAAACCAAAACCAAACCAACAGGTATAAGACCGTCGAGGTTTCCTAGGTGAGATGACTTAGATTTTGATTTTGAAGGAGATGGTAGGTATAGACTATTAAGAGAGGCTACAAGAGGGACAGTCCAGACCTAGGGACCGTCATGGACAGCATGGAAAAATGAACAAGCAAGTCCTCCTGGGTTGGGGTATGATTGGCGGTGCTGAGGAGTCAGGAGTCAAATTGTGGCAGGAAGTGAAGGGGTATAAAGTTGGAAAAGTGTGCTTCCCGGTTCTCTCCCTGATCTGGAGATGCCTTGCTCCTACCAAGCCCAGAGGCCCTGGATCCCCCAGCTGATGACACTCGGCAGTGGCAGGTTTTATTTAGCACGCTGGGGTTGGACTCAGATAATTACTTAATTGATTTTGCTTAAAAATAGAGTTGGCAAGGAATGCCCACGGGATTTATTTGTGGCCTGGCTGCTTACTAAAGCCTTGGAACACCAAGGCAAGGGATGATAGGACAGCCCAGAGTCACCTGGGCCTGGACTTCCCCAGGTCCCAACCAATGGTGAGGCTGCTAGGATCCATACTGGTGGCGTGGGAGGTGGCAGTTGTTGTGACATCAGGTAATTTCCTGAGCACAGTAGAATGGGAAGATTTATATCTGTCTCTCTCTCTCAAACAAGAGCTTCACACTGTGCCTGGTGGCTGGTCCAGGAGCGACAGAAATAACCCTGCTACTCCGGGGCCTTTGCTTTCAGGTTGGTCAGGAGTGGGGGCTTGATCTTACCTGTGGATAGCTGAGACACATGGAGAGGGGGTCATGGTAGAGCAAAGGGAGAGTGGGGAGCAGAGAGTGGAAGGGAGAGGAAGAGATGGGAGGAAAAAGGGGAGGGGAGGTGGTCGGGAGGTTTTCATTGGGTGGCCTCGTCTTGACTGATTACTCTGTAATGCTGAGATGGGATGGTCTGTGCTTTCCAAATCCAGTTTGCATTTCCTCTGGGTTTTCAAGGGTTCAGGGCACAAATGTCCCCTTTGTGGCTTGGACCTAAAGGTATCCTTCATGTGATCCTTAGGGACTCGATACTGTTCCCTTGTCTCTCTGCTCACCAACCCCCACTTCTCTCCCTTTAACCTCTTCTGCTAGGACTGATATGGAGCCCAGCCTCCAATTACTTGTTGGCTTACCCAGTGGGTCCCTGTAGTCCCCTGGGTTTCTCAGCCTTCCTTGAACAGGGATGGAAGAGGGCCTGGGCTGAGTTTGGGGATGAGTGTCAGAGAAAAGGAGATGGAAGACACCTGTGTCCTCTACTCCGTCTTCTGAGTGGCTCTGCTTCAAGGAACTACAGAAGTGCCTGGCACCCCACTGATTTCCCCACTCAGGCTGGGCCTGCTGGCTTTTTTCAAGTGCAACTGTGCTTCCGAACGTAAATGCCACAGGCCTCCCGAGAGCCCAGCCCACAAAAGCCTGCAGAAGCACACAAATGCCTCTTAGCTTCGGCTCTCTCCACCTGCACCTGGATATCACTGACTTTTGCAGACTCCTGGGTGACTCTGGCCATAATCCACGACTGCTTAACACAGATCTCTCTGCTCTCCATCCACCTATTCTCATTTGCTTATCTGGAGCAGACATCTCGGCTCACGTAAACCTCATACAGCAGTGAGAAAGACTGCAGGCTGCCCATGACTACCCCAACCCCTCCACCCCAGCCTGGCAGCTACACAGCATGGGCTGTCAAGTGTCACCTGTTCCTTGAAACCATACCACCCAGTGGGGGATTCTATGTTGTCTCAATCTGAGCTAGCTGCCCCCGCCCTGTCCCAACATCACCCAGTGGTATCCAATGGCAGGGAACAGGTGTTCATTTTGCATCCCATGTGAATCTGGGAACAGAGCAGGTGCCTAATAAAAGTTTTGTGACAGGGGGCACCTGGGTGGCTCAGTCAGTTGAGCATCCGACTTTGGCTCAGGGCATGATCTCGCGGTTGGAGAGGTCAAGCCTCGCATCGGCCAGCTGCTATCAATGCGGAGCCTGTATTAGATCTTCTGTCCCCCCAACTCTGCCCTTCCCCACTAGCACGCTCTCTCTCTCAAAAATAAATAAATCTTAAAAAAAAAAAAAGCTTTGTGACAATGAGAGTCTGTATCATTTCCCCTAGGCTGCTTCACTGGTCAAGACGTGCCATTGCGGTATTACTTTAACAAGAAGACAGCTCAATTCCACCAGCCACTCTTGCTCTGGATCTTCGGAAAACCACCATCTCTTTCCTGCTTCTGTCAAATAGCCCGAAGATGTTTGTGGAGCACTTGTTCTGAGTGGAAGCTATCATGCTGGGGATGGCAATTTCTCTAAGCACTATGAGCGTCCTGAGTGAAGTGATAGATTCCTCTGCCCCACAGTGCCCAGGGCTCTTCTGGATGCCTTGTTCTCCTATCTCACGACCAGCCTGGAGCCCCGTGGTCCTCCCCTTTCTAGCCCGTTAGTAATGCCGCCCACTCTCGAGTGCCTGCTCCAGAGCGAGACCTCCACGGTCAGGTTGATTCTAGCCAAGGGCCAAGGTCAGGGAGCTGAAAACTGTACTTACTGCGTCTGTTTCTCCAACTGCCACCTGCTCCGAAAATCGGACCTTCGCAGGATTCGATCTCAGCCTGGCCTTCTTTGCAGCACTGATGAAGGCAGATTTGGGGGACTGGAAAAAGAACAGAGGGCTGGTGAGTTCTCCCTCTCTGGGAAAAACCTGACCTTTGCCACGCTGGAGTTAAGATGTCTCAGCACAGGTGCGCTTTGCCTTACTGATCAATAAGTCAATAAATAAGTATTGATTCCTTACTAGGTGCAAGGCGATGTGCTAAGTGCTTCCTTCTATGATTGGTGTGTTCTGGAAAAGCCGGGCATGAATTGAATTTGGGTAGACTGAATCCCATTATTAACACACTCTGGGCCTAGGGGAGTTTGCCAAAATCCTTTAGCAATAACATACACTGAATTATTATATGTTTGGTTTGCTTAACGTGAGATATACCTAAATGGTGGCTTTTATTACATCTGAATATGAGCATCTCCAAGGATTTACAGAAATGATCTTATTCATCTCCCAGATATGCCCTGCCCTTAGGAAAGAGATTATAGAAAACGATTCAAGGAAATGCAAGAGTCTAGGTGAGGGGCACCCTCATGTCCTTGGGTTCATTCATCATGTGACAAATTTAAGGAGGACCGACTATGTGCCAAGCACTATTCCAGGTGATGAGGGGTTCAGCAGTGAACAACACTAAGCTCTCTGGCTGCAAAGAGAATCCATCTAGCAGGAACAGATGGACAATAAACAAATATTTTTTAGGTAGCAAATAACTACGCTGAGGACAAATCAAGCAGGGTGAAGGACTATACAAGAGACTGAATGAGTGAGGGTAGGAGTGATGGGGGTGTTATTTTTGCCCCTGAGTATTCAGGGAAGACCTCACAGAGGAGGTGATGTTGAAGCAGAGACTGGAAGCAAGTGAGGGAGAGCCAGCCATGAGGATATGTGGAGAAAAACCCTCCTGGGCATAAAGATTACAGGCTTGGAGGTGGGAGTAGGATTGGGGTGCATGAGGAACAGCAAGGGAGTCCAGTGTGGCCAGAGAAGAATGACGGAGGAGGAGGTGGAGGGGTTGTGCTCGGAGAGGCAGCCGAGCGCTGGGTCATGTAGGGCCTGATTAGCCATGGTGAGAACACTGGATTTCACTCCACTGGAGAGTTACACCCAAAGTAGGGAGATTAGTTCGGAGTCTCCTGTAATAACACAGCCAAAATGGGATGGGGGTGGGGCTAGGGTAGTTAATAATGGAGCTGATGAAAAGTGAGTGAATTTTGGATATGTTCTGAAGATAGAACCAAGACAATATGTTGACGGATTGGATGTGGGAAGTGAGAAAAAGAGAGGAGTCAACTGGAAGAACGGAGTTGCCACTTACTAAGATGAGGAAGACCATGGTAGTAATCAAGTTTGGGGCTCCTTCAAACCATCGCCCCTACTAACTCTGTCATGGAGCCTGCGTGTCCCACGATCAAGAATCCCTTTGAGTTGTTAAGGCCATGAAGGCCCCTGACAGCTGGGAAGGCAACACATGAAGCTATTTTCTGCCATTAATGCTGCATTTGAAATTCATTTACCAGAGCAGCCATGGGAGGGCAGCACCCTAAGATAAAGACACACCAGAAACAAACGTCCTCATCATCTCTTGGGCCCTGGTCCCAGCTGTGTTCTCATCTGGAGCCAGCAATCTCACCCCCCACCAAGGGCAGATTGCAGAAAGCTACCTGTTCAGCCCAAGTCCAGTAGGACCTCAGGCAGTGGATCTCGGTCCTGGCTGCATGGCAGAAACAGTAGAAAGGCTTAAAAAACCCTTGATGCCTGCCAACCCCCCCCGCCCCCCAGCAGACCAATGACATCAAAATCCTGGCGATGAGATCCAGGTATTGGTAAATTTTTAAATTTCCAGTGATTTCAAAATGCAGCTAAGATTGCAGGGAACGGCTGAGTTAAAGGAACCTTAGGCTTCCCATCCTGAGCCATAGAGACAGTTTGTTGGCAGCAGACTATATAGCACAACAAAATCTAGGGCTGGAGATCATTGCAGAAAGTGATTACAGTGTTGATTGTTCGTGGGAGTCAAGAAATGCCTTTGTGTGTTGCACAGCTTGGTGCTTAAATCCTGGGCTGGGGCTGCAGGCTGCATCAGGAGCAAAAGAGAAGGGGCAAGACAGAAAGATCTGTGGCTATGTTCAGGCAGACTCCACAGCAGTCCACCTGAGGTGCCACAGACGCGAGGCAGGTGGAATCTTTGTTTCTACCCAACAGTCACATCCTCCCTCTCTCAAATCATCTGTGATAGGATGTCTTCATGCATTGTGTGGAACGAGGCATTTCTAGAGGCCTGAATGGGCCATGTGGTCTACCCTGCATTTTCACATGAGAAGCAGAGGCCTGGGAAAAGGATATGGTTAACTCCAAGTACCAAAATAATTTGGGAGTGGAGCTGAAACTAGAACCCAGATTTCCCGAGTCTTGGGTTGGCAATTATTCCCCATAGCCAGCTGAAGCTGGGCATCTATTCCTTTTTTTATGAATATAATTTATTGTCAAATTGGTTTACATACAACACCCAGTGCTCAGCCCAACAAGTGCCCTCCTCCGTGCCCATCATCCACTTTCCCCTCTCTTCCATCCCTCATCAACCCTCAGTTTGTTCTCTGTATTTAAGAGTCTCTTGTGGTTTGCCTTCCTCCCTCTCTGTTTGTAACTATTTTCTTTTTGTCTTTCTTTCCCCCATAGTCTTCTGTTAAGTTTCTCAAGATCCACATATGAGTGAAAACATATGATATCTGTCCTTCTCTGACTGACTTAATTCACTTAGCATAATAGCTTCAATTCCACTCACGTTGCTGCAAATGGCATGATTTCATTCTTTCTCATTGCCAAGTAGTATTCCATTGTATATATAAACCACGTCTTTTAAAAAAATTTTTAAATGTTTTTATTTTATTATTAGAGAGAGAGAGAGAGAGAATCTGAAGCAGGCTCCAGGCTCTGAGCTGACAGCTCAGATGCGAGGCTCAAACTCAAGAACTGTGAGATGATGACCTGAGCTGAAGTCTGACACTTAACCGACTGAGCCACCCAGGTGTCCCTAAACCACATCTTCTTGATCCATTCATCAGTTGATGGACATTTAGGCTCTTTCCATGGTTGGGCTATTGTTGAGAGTGCTGCTATGAACATTGGGGTACATGTGCCCCTATGCATCAGCACTCCTGTATCCCTCGGGTAAATTCCTAGCAGTGCTATTGCTGGGTCCTAGGAGAGTTCTATTGTTAATTTTTTGAGGAACCTCCACACTGTTTTCCAGAGTGGCTGCAGAATCTTTCATCCGGTGGCTCTGGTTTGACCTTGGTCCTACCGAATGGACCTTTGAGCATATGAAGAACTGCAACTGGTTTCCTTCTATATCTTCACCTATGGTGAGGGAACAACTCCTTGCAGTCCCTACCAAAAGTCCCAGATGGGATCCTGTCCTACAGATACCACTATAAACAAAAGAGTCATCTATTTACAGGAGCAAAATCATGAAGGAGGAAGTGGAATGGCCCATTATTTTCAGGGATTATAATCATTTCCAGTGTCTGTGGTAGAGCTATTTTCAGCTTGTTTGTGCCTCATTCCTCATTGACCCTTGTCTTGTCGGTCTCTAAGACTCCATCCTATTCTCAGTCTTCAGCCTTGATCACTGATGGTGACTCACTCATTGTCAGCTGGGCTCTGCTACATGTCACAGAGTCACGTCTAGCCTTATGCTTCAACACAGGTGACGTCTGCCTTGCAGTGTGATACAAGATGCTCGCAAAGGTCGCCCTGTTCCAAAGCATCTTCGAAGCTCAGCTATGGGGCCTAAAGCTCTTAATGCTAGGGTCACTCCTTTGAATTATAATATTAAGAACTGGGGGTCACATGGGTGGCTCAGTTGGTTGGGCGTCCAACTCTTGATTTCAGCCCAGGTCATGATCTCATGGTTTGTGAGACTGAGCCCCGCACTGGGCTCTGTGCTGACAGTGTGGAGCCTGCTTGGGATTTTCTTTCTCCCTCTCTCTCTCTCTGTCCCTCTGCTGGCTCTCTCTCTCTCTCTCAAAATAAATAAATAAAAATTTTTTAAAAAAATATTGAGATTTGGGAAGGCCCTGGTCAAAATGAGAACGTGGTACCAGGGAGGAGTAATGAACATAATTCAGGGATCAGCAGACTACAGGCCTGCATGGACCAAATTCTGCCCACCACTTGTTTTTGTACATAAAACTTTATTGGAATACAGCCGTGATCTTCACGTATATATTATTGCCTGTGGTTGCTTTTGCAACTATCATGTATAGTCTACAAAAATGACAATATTTACTATACAGCCCTTTACAGAAAAACAGGTTTCCTGAACTAACTCATTAGCATGCACTTATCCACTGTTCATAAAACTTTCCTGGTGATAAGAATCATTGGGCAGTGCTTGCTAAACCACAGATTTCCAGGCCCACACCAGACTTAAAAAAAGTCAGAATCTCTAGGAACATAAGGCACAGAGTTTATATTGTTGAAAATGTCCTAACCCATTAAGTATAGATTAATTGAGTACCTTAAAGCTGGGACATCTGAGCTCTTCACTGACCCCATTTTTCCTTCAAGCAGTTGGGAGTCTCATTTTGCAACAGGCACCCTTGCTGGCTAAAATGTATTTTGGCTTGAAACACAGGACTGGAATTACTAAGCACCTCCGGGGCCACTGCAAAGCCCCTCGAAGCAAATATGAAGTCAGCAGCTCAGTGGAATAAGCAATAGAGGAGAGAGTCTGCCTCTCCCTTAGGACTGCATTCAGCAGCTGGTGATGCTTTGACCATTTTTTTAATTTGGTGGCTCTATCAGTACAGCTTTCAGGGTTGTGTTCAAAGTCAGGTATACGGCCCAATATCTTGGTGCACGATAGGGCCCTACTTTGATTTTGAGAGGTTCCTGAAGGTCTGACAGCCTCCCGATTCTCCTTTCTGCTGGCTCATTGGCTCCTTTCACCTGAACCTACTTAGAAACAATTCCCATAGCAACCACTGTGGGAGTCTGGGACAATGGAAGGCCATTCTGGTTTCACCGGACTACTGATAAGGGACCCAGGGTCTTCCTTCCTGCACTCAGTGCCTGAACGTGAACATGGCCTCTCTAGAGCTTCAAAGCCCCCTGGAAGCCACACATGACCGTCATTCCTCATCTATGGCCTCGTCAATTGGTTCTGCTCCCAGTTCCCTGGGCATACTGAGATATTTCCCACTTCTGCTTGCCCTTTAGCATCCCTTCTGCTTAGCTAAATGCCATCTCTAAAGCCTAACTCAAATTCTGCCTTGGTCCTGAATCTTTCCTCAATTACTCCAGTCTTCTCCTTGGATTTCCTATAGTATTCTTTGGTAATCCGTACTGCCACCATTCACCTCCCCAACCAGGTTGTAAAAGAAGAGATGGCATTTTATGTTACTGTGTCTACCCCTAGCACCAAGCACAGAGTAAGAACAGAATAAGAGATAGTAGTTTACTGCTAAGGTTCATAATGAATTAGTTCATCAATTTTAGCAAATATGGTTTGAGGACCTACCATCTGCTAAGCACTATACCTCAAGAAGCTCTGTGGAAAACCAGTTCTTCTGCAGTAAGTTCCTATTATTTTGGCCTTTTTTCCTGAGCAGGTGGCTCCAAGCAAATGGGATCCAGACTCACTGGGTACAGGGAAGTCTTCAGTACCAGAAAACTAGAGTTTCATCTGAAGGGACTGTCTACTTTCTTTATCTAGGTCACAACAAAGTACTTTAAAATATTTATTGAGGACACACCATGTGCCAAGGTCTAAGGGTACCAAAGTTAATACATATTTAGTCAATCATGGGGGATAGTTGGTCACTTGAAGATTAAGGAATACCCAGGTCCAAGGGTACCAAAAGTAATACATATTTAGTTAATCATGGGGGATAGTTGGCCACCTGAAGATTAAGGAACACCTTTAAATACATGGAGGCTTAATAAGTGGCTATCTAATGCAGTATGGTTTGAGGGGCCCTGGGAATGGACCGCTGTGACCACCCTCCTAAAATACCCACTATGGTCTGCCATTACAAAAGTCACTTTATTACAAGAAAAATGTCATCTGAAAGAGAGTTCATATTACATAGGTAGTTCTTGATATGTACTTTGGCTACATACGAATCATTTCGGAAGCCTTTTCAAAAGACCAAAAGCTAGGTCCCATCCCCAAAGCTTCTCATTCAGTTGGTCAGAGCTAGAGGCTAAGCATCAAGAGTTTTAAGAGCTTCTCAGGTGGTTCTAATGTATAGCCAGGGTCAAGAACCACTTTCATCAGCCAAGGAATGTAGAAGCTGGAAAGAGCCTTGGAGGTATAAAGATTCCTGGGCCACATGCTGGATCTAGTGGGAAACCATCTTCTGGAAGAAGTGGTAATCAAGCTTGAATACAATGAAAGTTTGGTAAGAGGCGGCAGTCTTCATGCAATCGTAAGACGTCAAGTGCTTGCTGTGGACTCAGTACTATGTTCTGTGATGCAGGGGCTATTCCGCTGAACATATGCTGGGAGTTGTCAATAAGCTTTCACTATAACTTGAGAGAGAAGATTCTCCTTCTCAGTCCATTTTTGTGACTCAAAGTAGTTATGTTTTATAAACTCACCTCAAACACTAAACTAATGAATACTGAACAGTTGCTCCTAGGGGAAATATGCGTGTGTGTGTGTGTGTGTGTGTGTGTGTGTGTGTGTGTGTCTCACATAGATTATGATTTTAAATTCTAAAAACAAGTCATCCTGGTAGTTTCCATTTTCCTTATTTCACTAGGAGAAAATGAGATTCTGAAGTGTTAAGTGACATGTCTGAGGCTGCGCCACTAACAGGTGCCAGAGTTGGGATTCAAATCCCATCCAACTATTCTACAGCCTGAGCTTCTTGCACTATACCGCACTGCCTCCTGCCATCTCTATCTTCTAGACACCTCTGTGTGACAGCTGAAACAAGATGGCAGTGTGTTGCCTTATTTGACCTCAGCTGGAAACGTGTGCATTGGGAGACTCAAATTTTTTCATGCTCTGCCCATGTCCGCAAATGACCAAGAAAGCACCATGGATATTGATTCTGGGGTTACAAATACATTAGAAAGAGTAGGTGAATTTGCAAATATAGAATCTGCAAATAACAATGGTTGATTGTACACATACATAAGGCTGACCTTCACTTGGGATGCACTGGTATGGCCATACCTGTTGTAAAAGAGTCAGGGTTTCTTTCATACTGATTGGTAAGCAGCCACTGTCCTAAGCTTCCTGGGTACCACCTGACCTCTCCCGTGGGACCACTTTACAAATGGTCAACTGAAGGGTTAACGCCTGGCGTGGTTAGGAGGCCTCCAAGACTGCTCCAGGACCCATGTCTGGTTTACATTCTGATCGAATAGCTCCTACTGTACAGGTTAATTGTTTTGACTATCAGCCTTGTGTGTATGTGCTCACATCTCTGCTCCGAGCATTTAGAAAGCACGAGGTCAAGTACTAAAGTATAAGCTCTGTGAGGACAGGAACCATGTCTGTTCCGTGTACTGCTCTGTTCCCAGCTTAGAAGAGCACCTGGAATAGTAGGTATTCAATAAATGCTTGCTGAATGGATGAACAAATGAGAAACTCTCTTTGAGGTTAGTCAGGCAAAGGTGTTTGGAAAGGTCTCAAGCCAGGTCTTAAAGGAAACAGACATGTATTAAAAGAGGTGTGGACTAGTATGAGGTCAGAAGCTGCAGGGAAGTAAGAAGTAAGATATATATCAGGAGGAGAAGGAAAGCAGCCTGGTCATAGGAAAGAGGTCATGGGATGGGACCGTGGGGACATCAGAACTGGAGGGCAAAGGGGTGTTCAGAGCACTGGGATGAGAGATGGAACAGAGATAGAGGAAGTGTTAGGCTTTTCATTCTGCACCTAAGTTTGGACACTTGATTTTGGTTTAGGCTGCTGCGATGGCTGGAACCTGGGTTTTCTTTATTCCTTCTGTGGCAGGTGCTATTCCAGGTGCTGGGGGATACGGCAGTAAACAAAACGCAGTCCCTATCCTTGTGGAGCCAACATTCTAACGAGATAGAATATATATATATATATATGTATACATAAATAAAATGTTTAATGGGAATGCAAAATGGTACAGCCACTCCAGAAAATAGTCTGGCAGCTTACTAATAAATATACACTTAATGTATCAACCTAGAAGTCACACTTTTGGGCATCTGTCCCAGAGAAGTAAAAACTTATGCACACAAAAAAACCTGTACATGAATGTTTACAGCAGCTTTATTAGTATTAGCTGCGAACTGGAAACAGTCCAGATGTCCTTCATTGGGCGGATGACTAAACAATCTGTGGGACATCCACACCATGGACTACTACTCAGCAATAAAAAGGAACACACTACTGATACTGGCAACAACTTGGATGAATCTCAAGGGCATTGTGCTGAGTAAAAAAAGCTAATCCCAAAGATTACATACTATATTATTCCACTTGTATAATATTTTTTAGTTTTAATTTTATTTTAGAGAGTAAAGTGTGAGTGGGGGAGAGGGGCAGAGGGAGAAAGAGAGAGAGATAGAGAGAGGGGAAAGAGAGAGAGAGATTGAGAGAGAGAGAATCTTAAGCAAGCTCTACACCTCAGGACTTGATCTCACGACTGTGAGATCATGGCCTCAGCCAAAATCAAGAGCCATACACTAAGCCAACTGAGCTACCCCGGTGCCCCTATACAGTATTTCTGAAATGATAAAATTACAGACATGGAGAACAGATTAGTGGCTGACAGGGATTGGTGTTGTTGGGGGAGTGGGTTTGGTTACAAAAGGGCAATGTGAGGGGTCCTTTTAGTGATAGGACTGTCCAGTATCTTGACTGTGCTGGTGGACACATGAGCCAACACATGTGACAGGCTGACACTGGACCATACACACACATTGTATTGGTGTCAATGTCCTGGTTTTGATATGGTACTTTAGTTATGTAAGATGTATCCCTTGGGAGAAACAGGGTCAAAGGTACACAGGGATGTCTATACTAGCTTTGTAACTTCCTGTGAATCTATAATTATTCCCAAATAAAAAGTTAAAAAATATAATATTTTAGTACCAATGAAAAAAATGACGCAGTATCGGCAGATAGTCACAGGTCAATGCTACCTTAGAAAGGGTAGTCAAGGATGGCATTTGAGGAGACCGGACTAACAAAGTAACCCACAATGGGTCTCTGACCAGAGAGATAAAACATAATAAGCATGGTTTTTGGGGTGTACTTGTAGCCATTTCACAACAGTGCCCACTGCCCACTAGGCAATTGTACCTGTGCAGTAATGTAGGGAGGAAGGGGTCTACTGGTAACATCCACTGAGGGGTGGAATTTGTCTGTCCACAGGAGATTTGCAGGATACAGGAGAATTGCAACTGAGAAAGGCCTATTTGCCAGGAAGCATGTATGAGGGGGGAGGGAGAGGAAATATGAACGTGCATGTGTAAACTTGATTGTGTGTGTGAGGTTCACACTGACACAGAAGATGGCTGGGGGCCATGGGGAGAGGAAGTTAGAGCCAGAGCTTGATTTGAACCCTGTCCCCAACTCATGAGCCCATGCTCTGTACCTGCACACCATCCCTGGCTTTGTACAGACACGTCTCTGTGGAAACTCTTTTCCTCTGTCTCTGCCTGGGGAATCCTGCCCCACCTCTAGAGGTCCAGATCAGATGCAGCCTCCTCTGGGAAGGCTCTCCTGATTTCATGCTGCTCATCCTCAAAAGATGTGACCTCTCCTGTAGCCATGGGGGTGGGACATCGGTGCTGGAGGGCAAGGGAGTGTTGGGGGACTGAGAAGGGACAACCAGGGAAGGAGGGCTCTGAGTTTTGCATATAAGGCTTTTGTACCTGGGTCTGTGCGTTTGAGTTGAGATTACTATAAGAATGTAACTTAGGAATGGACACTGGGCCTCTATATCCAACTCTTGAGGAGAGGGGCCTGAGGATTTTTACTTTTAATAAGAACTCCTGTGACTATTATGATCAGTCGAGTTTGGAAAACACTTTTTTAGTCTAAACCCCTCAATATGTAAATGAAGAAACAGGTTCAGAAAAGGGAACTGACCCACTCAAGGTCACACAGCCAGTTAGTGACTGTGCCAGGACAAAGATGAACTTGTTTGTTCAACTGTACTTTCCCATCAACTTCATATTAAATTCCCCACATGCAGTGCTGGGTCCCATACATTGTAGGTCATTTAGTAAGTACTGGTATAATGAATGCAAATACTGGATGGATGAATGGATGGATGAATGAATGAATGAATGAATGAAGCTACTTAGCACCCACCATCTGGAAGGACTTCATGGGGGATGGACACCAGACAGGTAAATTTTGATGGGACACAGCCAAAAAAGACAGAGAAAAATCTGTCTAGGACCGGGGGGGCGGGGGCAGTGAGCAGCCTAAGTGAGGTAAAGCACAAGGCACAGGGCAGAACATAGCACCGTGTAGCCTTTCAGAATTCAAGCCTTGAATGTGAAAGTAGATAAGAAGTTTAGAAGGTATGCTTTCAGGTCACTCCTAAATCTCCGGCTCACAACATGTTGATTCTGGGGTCTCCCTCCACCCGCCCTCCCATCGCTGTCATTTTCTAATATGGGATTCTCTCATCTCGGTCAGAGGAAGGGCGGATGGCAAAGAGGCTCACTCACCTGATGAGTGTGCAGAACTGTAAGAACGATGAATTCCTTAGCGCTCCTACAGAGAGAAGAAGGAACAGGAGAGCAGTGTATCATGCACCAGGTATTCATCTGGCACAAGAAGCAACACCAGAATGTTCCCCTGGGCTGCATTCAGGGATATGGATTAGGCCAGAGGGCGCTCTGAGCGTCTGCCTGGCCGCTTTGCCTCCCATCATCTGTGGCGGCCGACGTAAACCATCCATATAGGTTCACGCAGGCATCTGAAGATGGTATTACCATTATCTCTGGGGCTGTCATTTTTCAGGTCTTCTTTTTATATTCCTTCTCACTTTCTCTCTGTAAAAATCCCCAAACCTTAGGAGCAATTTTAGCTATAGAAGAGAAAATTCTCAAGGAAAACTAAAGGGCTGAATTATGGAACTCAAAGGGCACACAGTCAGAGTCCCGGGAACCATGTACTATGATTATTGGCAATTTGGTATTTAAGCAAGAGGAGAAATTCAAAGGGAAAACCCAAAGGAGGTCATTTGGTTATCATGACTCATACTCAGCAGATTTGTTTTAATTGAAGGACCAAAAAATGAGAGCCAGGGAGCAACAGATGGGACCAAGACTCTCCAGATAGCAAATATTCAAAAGGATGAAGAATTTGAAACTCTTCCGACAAGAATTATGCCAATGATCAGACAGGCCATGAGGTATGAGAATTCTCTCCCAGGAATATATAATCCTTCAAAATAACTGAAAGAAATGGAAAGAGTTTGCCTTGAAGGAGCTTCCCGTCTCCTTGCTGAGCTTTTTCTTATGTTTCTGGGAGCAAAGATATTCAAGAAGCAGAGTCAAGACCACTTGGTTCTAGGTATTCAAGAAAAGCTAAGGACCCCTGTGCAAAGACTTGGAACATGAAGAGGCAGAGTCCAGGAAAAATCAACTCCAGGGTCTGAGGAGCTCCTGGGAGAAGGAAGGAGTTGTGTTCCAGAAAACACCACAGAAAAATCGGTTTCTTGAACAGGGTAGGACACAGTGTAAGTCGGATTATGTGACGGGTCTGCCCCAGCCCCTGACACACTTCCCCATTTCATGGGGCAACAAAGCCAAAGTTCTTATAGTGGCTACAACTCTACCCTTCTTTGCTCCACTTCTCCCCTGTTTCCCAAACATGCCAGACACACTCCTGCCTTAGGACCTTTGCACTGGCTCTTCTCTCTCTGACACCCTCACTCCTTCAAATCTTTCTTTGAGGAAATCTTCTCAATGAGGCTAACACTGGTTGGGTTATTTTTTTTTTAATTATTTTAAATGTTTATTTTTTGAGAAAGAGACACAGAGAGAGAAATAGAGTGCAAGTGGGGGAGGAGGAGAGAGACAGAGGAAGACACAGAATCTGCAGCAGGCTCCAGGTTCTGAGCTGACAGCAGAGAGCCCGTTGCAGGGCTCAAACCCATGAACTGTGAGATCATGACCTGGACTGAGGTCGGATGCTTAACCGACTGGGCCACCCAGGAGCCCCTGGCCAGGTTATTTAAAACTGTATCGGCATCCCTGTGTCCAGCACTCCCAGATCCTGTTTGCCCTGATCTACTTTCTATTTTTCAATAACCTTCATCAATTTCCAGCATACTGTATAATTATATATTTATCATGTTTAGTTTATTGTTAAGGTGTAACTCCTTCCACTAGCGTGTAAATTCCAATGTGATTTTTGTCTTATTCATTGCTGTATATTGAGTACCTAGAACAGTGCCTGGTGCAGAGCAGACACTCATTAACAAATATTCACTGAAGGAATGAAATAATAAAAATCCGCTAGCCCCCGAGGTCATCAAATGAGTGAGCTCTATCTTGATCCCGAGGGAGCTCTGGACTCCCTCACAAAATGGGGCTACCTGTTCTAGGGTGCAAGGACAAAGCAAAGGCTCTTGGAGGGTCAGGCTGAATGAACCTCAACATGCCCTCATGGGGCTGAAAGGACTTACCCCATTTTGGTGTGGTGGTGGAGGGTGAAGGGTGGCATGGGGGAGATGCAATGGACAACTGAACTTGGAGAAGAGACAAACTAATCATCATCAGAGACCAGACGTATTCCAAGATATGAGCTGGAGGGGAACAGGTCAAGGAAGGCCTGCTCTGGACTTTAGGAGGGGGCATTCCAAGTGCCTCCAGAGCTAGCGAGAGGGTGCTGTCCCATATATAGAGTGCTAGGTCTGCCTTTGAAAGGAGGGAGGGGCTCTGGCAAACAAGAAAGAGGAGTGGGATGAAAAACTTTCTAAACCAAGAAGGCTTGAAAGAGATGGAGGCAGAGATAGAGCAGACTACACAAGGCAGAGAGGGGGCGGGGGGCACATGGTTCCGTTTGGGAGGAAAGAGTCAAGTTCGCCAAAGCTGAAGATAACCCAATGGAATTTAGAGCCTTCACCTCTATCCTTTTATTCCTTATTAACACATCTATGCAAAGGGGCATGTGGGTGGTGTGTGTGTGTGCATGCAGTGAGAGTGTAGGGTAGGGGAGTGTATATAGTGCGTGTGTGTGTGTGTGGTATGTGCTATGCATGGTGTGTATGTGTGTGCATATGTGGGTGTGTAGCATGTGGTGTGCATGGTTTGTGGGTGTGGTATGTAGAGTCCATGGTTTGTATAGTATGTGTGTGATATGTGGTGAGCATGGTGTGTGAGGCACATATGGTACACATGGTATATGTGTGAAGTGTATGTGTGTGGTAGGTGGTATGCAAGGTGTGTGTGTGGTATGTAGTGTTCATGATTTGTGTGGGGTGTATGTGTGGTATGTGGTGTGCATGGTGTGTGTCACATGTGGTATGCATGGTTCATGTAGGGTGTGTGTATATGGTAGGTGGTATGCATGGTATGTGGGTGTACATGTGTATGTGTGTGTGTGTGTGTGTGTGTTGTGTGGTATGTATGGTCTGATGTATGGTATGTGTAGGGGTGAGAAAGGGGAAAAGTCAACATGATTACTCTCATGTACAAATGGTGGAGGGCACTAACAGGTCACACACACAGTGAGCAAAATACACAACGGCAGGTTCCCTTCCCCAGCCCGCTACCCAGAGATTCAGATTTTCTTCTTTGGGGGGGGTATGGAAAGGTGAGAAACAATGTCTTGCTCACACTGTGCTTATCTCAGAATGTTCTTTTAATGGCTTGTTTGGTTCTCATTGCTCAACTGCTCTGTCTCCCTGCACAGTAAATCAAACACCAAGGGGCTTGGGCGAGGGGAGTGGTTAAGGTGGAGGGAAGTGAGCTCTTGCAGAAGGCTGTTCTTTGTTCACGTTGCTGAAGAATGCTATGCCAGAGGGTGTGAGGGACCCTGGGGCCCTGGAAGGGCTGGCCCCTGAAGTCCTGGGTAGCCGAGAACCCTGGCTAGGGCTTCTCTGCCTGAAGGGCTTCCCTCTCAGGGCCAGGGAGGACCGCGGGAGCCCTTATCCCACTGGTGGGACAGGGGAGGGGTCAGCAGTTGTCTACCTGCCAAGGCCCACGAGGCCCCTGTTACCTGATAAGTTCTATGAACCTCTCCCTGGGGGCTTCACTCACGTCCTCCTCATTAATAGCCACAATCTGGTCACCAGCCAGGAGCTTGTCCTCAGAGGGGCCTCCTGCAGAGGAGAGGAGAGAGGCATGAGGGCTTGGGGACCACTGCTGGGAAAGCGCAGGTCTGGATGGGAGTCGCCAGTGCCTGAGGGAGCTGAAGCGGGTACTGAAGCGTGTAGGAAATAGCGCACGCTGCGTGGGCTGGTGGTAGGGGTATTGTTTGTGCCACTGCTGCCTGTGCCAGACAGACGGCGGAAGACTGAAGAATGAATATAGTGTGACCTCCTGTGGATGGGAGTAGTGGTGTGCTAGCACAAGGTCCCAAGCCGAGGCCCGGCCCTCAGACAAGATTAATAAATGTGCTTTCCTGGCTTGGGTCTGAAGAGGGACACGGGTTTCCCTTTCACCAGGAGGGATCAGCTGAGGCCCAAGGAATGACTTCCAGGCTACCGACAGTGATATAGGTGAAGGGAGGCGCGAGAAGGAATCTTCTCACCTGAGCAACATTCATACCTTCTGGTCTGGAATGACTGAGGCATTCACCTGCCTGAAGACAGGGGGATGGACTAAAAGACCCCAAAGGGTTTATTTTCTTTCAGCTCTGAGAGATGCTGCCCTTCAGTAAATGACGGGAACAAGCACAGACCCTAAATCAAGGGTAGTCAGAAATTTGCTTTCTCTCCTTCCCATCTCTACCATGGAGGTTAAGAAGGCAGACCTGTCTGAAGGCCATATCTCCTTGGTTGGAGTAAAGGGTGGACCTAGAGGGGTGCCACAGGGTGCATTGCCTCAGGTGTTTAGCCAAGATCAAGGAGAAAAGCTTTTCAGGGATTCAGGTGGAATGAGAAGTCAGGCCCAGCCTCACTCAAACCCAAATGAAATATTTACTGACGTGTCCCACTCTCAAACCAGTCCTGACTCTTGTTTAGGTCTGCTGCGAAGGGCAGGATCCCAACTGTTCCTCTCTCTACAAAGAAGTGTGCTGTGCAAATTCCAGAAGCATGAACATACAAAACAACTCTGTCACTTGAGCATGGCCCAATGGCTCGGGAGCATGGGGCCTGTGTGCTGAGGGTGGTGACACAGCTCGACCTGCAAATCCACCACTCCAGCTGCACTGTCCCTCAACCCACTAGGCCAAGTCTCCTGATGGCATAGTGGCTTCAGGAGCAGGGAGTGGGGTGGTGCAGCCAGCCCGATCTGAACTCCAATTCCAAATCTGCAACTCACCGGCTGTGTGACCTTGCACAGGACATTTAATTTCTGCAAGTCTCTCTTTCCTCATTTGTAAAATGGGAAAATAACAGTGCCTACACATCACAAGAACGCTGGGAAGATGAAGGAGATGATGAATGCACAGCGCTTAAAAAACAGTTGATTGATGTTGGTAAGAATTCGATAAATGGGAATTATGATCCTCCAAAGGGGCGATCCCTTCAACTCATTTCATTCCTTCTACCTACTTCTGCCAAAATGCCAGTCTTTTGGTAGAGGCAACCTATTCCCCCCTCCTTCCCTCCCTTCCTTTTAATGGAAGAGGTCCTCACAGAACTCAATTCTACTGCTCTCATGGAATGGTTTGTTGGTTTGCACCGTCATGATTGTTTCTCTATAGGATGCCCCTTGTCTTGTATCTTATCATCTCAAATACAGAACCGAAAAGTCCTCTGTGTGTGAGAGCCACCGGGACCAGAAGCAGCTCTCTAAATCAGCCCACATCTTTAGAGAACTGTGCCGGCCAACCCCATGACTTTCCATGGCTCCCGCCTTTGGCTTTCCTTCTCTCCACTCCTCCAACCTCTGCATCTTCATTTGCATACAGCTTGAAGCCCATCGCCTTTTCTAGGCTTAGGGGCTTCCTTCCTCCCTGTAAATCCTGTCTTCTTTGAAGTTAAAAGCGGGGGCTCCTGGTGGTCTGTTACTCAGTTGCTGGGTTTTTTTTTTTTTTTTTTTTTTTTCCTGATTCCTCCTACCCAGGACAGATTTGATTTCTGATCAGAGACTCAAAAGCCTTTCACCAAACTGCATGACTGACTCGAGAGCCTTAGGTCAGCCACGAACTCCTGTACTGAATTGTTTATTTTTTTTTTCTCTATGCCCTCTAGTTGAAAAGGGAGCTTACAAAAATCTTTTTCTTTTCCTTTGAGGATTGCAAAATTCATCAAATTTCTGCTAGACCAGTTTGTACTCCGGCTGCTCCTCTTGACTGAATGAGAAACTGTTGTAAACATCTAAAGCCTCAGGCCCAGCAAACCAGGGATAAAGCTTCTTTCTGTCTGTCTTTGCTGTCAATGCCTAGCAGATGTGGAACAAAATAGTGCTTGGGCCATTTCCCATTTCATTCAGGATGGCAGGATTCCACAGTTCAGGTGGGGCTTTCCCTTGTTCTGCCCCACATGGTCCCACTCAAGCCCCGCTTCTCCTGTGTGACATCAGACAGGCCCAGGTTCAAGTCCTGACTCTGCTGTTTCCTCTGTGAGTACTCCTGGACAGGTCATTTCCCTTCCCCTATGCCTCAGTTTCCTCATATGCAAAATGGGAGTGGCTACTTACCGTGCAGGCTTGGCTGTGAGGATTAAGCAAGATGATGAAGGCACAAAATAGGGGCTTGCTTAATCAACGATGACTGTTGTTACAGCCACTGTGGCATTTGGAGATTTCACTCCCTTCTCATCTCCTCTCCCACCTATGGTCTGTATCCTGATTCTGGTCTTCAAGGGCTGACCTTTTTCATGACTGTGTACCAGCCTCCACAGCCTGATGGCTAGGTTCTTGGGGACACAAACTGTGTTCTGTACTTCCCTGTAGTCTTGCCGTGCTTAGAGTAGGCAATCTATAAATACTTGTTGAATTCACTTAAATAGGTATTTCTCATCCAAGGCAGTATGGCTCTTTTATGAAGGTTCTATGCAAAGGGAGGCTTTATTAAGACAGAGATTGTACCCTACTAAACCATCAACTGCGGCCTCTGTCTAGGGCTCAGGCAGGCTCGATGGCCTGCATCAATCACTCTTAAAGCTCAGCTCCCTCACATGGTTATTAGTTGGCAAGTCTCTGCCCACTCTTTGTGAATTCCTGGGGAATACAACAGTCAGCTGGGGAGCTCTGTCCTTTGGGAAGATGAGTGGGTGCTGGGGGATAGGATCCAGGGCCAGGGGGACACTCTGAAGAACACCTACCTGGCCTCACAGACCGCACCACCACAGGCCGCTCACTGCCAGCCACGAAGCCAAAGCCATATATAGGGTCTCGGTGAATGGTCACTTGTCGCAGCGTCTTTGCTGGCAGCTGCTCACATTCCATATCATTTGCGCTCTCTTCCTGCATCACATGACTGAGGGAAGGGGAAGATGGGAGCAAAACAAGACGCAAAGGGGACTAAGCCTCAGAGCCATCTGGGAGGAACATTGGTTAGGGTGCTGGCCACGGCACCCGAGAGTTCCCACGCTTAGCTTTCTGCGTCCTCTGGAACCAGCAGAGGCAATGATGGCCTCATATCTCAGGCTGGAAAGACGAGTCTAGAAAGGAAAAGCAACTATCTACAGGGCCAGAGCCAACAGAAAAAGCTGTTGCCACAGAACTTGACATTAGAGACAGTCCTTTCCTCCAAGGTATGGGGACTCTCTAGAAGGAGCGTAAATGCAACTATGTTATTATGAAAGTTAACTGGTATCACCCACTAAATTGGCTAGTAACTCCCTAAGGGAAACCAAAACCTTGAGGAGGGGACCACCAAACAGGGAAGTAAGTGGAAAAGGGAGGTGAAGTCATTTCAGAATACACCTTCATGAAGTCCTTGTGCAATCATAAACTTTAATACCCTTAGATCATATGTAAGAATTAACTATTCAGATGGCATATATAAACAAATGTGCTAATGCTGAGGACCGTTACTGTACACAATTGTACATAATGCCAACTTATTTCAGTTAATGCAACAGCTGGAAAATGGCTCCTATGGGCAAGCAGGGGAGCTGTGTATTGTTGTTGCCAGAGGACCTGAACCCCAACGAGCTCGGAGAAGAAAAATCGCCACCCCAATTCCTCCGAGAGACTGCAGATGGCTCTCCCGATGCCCACAAATGAGGTTGCTGAAGTTTAGGAAAATTTCACAAGGACTTTAGGAAGGTTCTACAGCAAGGGCCAGGGTGAGGCAGACTGCAGGCAAGGATGGGTCTGAGCACAGTCTTCAAGTGAAGAGCTCTGAGGGGTGAGGGCATGGGGACCATGGGGCTTGTGAGAGGGCACCGGGTGCCAGGGGCAGAAAAGGAGGTAAAGAGGGGAGTGAATGGCCAATGGGCAGGACAGGTGGAGGTGAAAGAGAGGACATGAGAGCCAAGAGACTCAAAACCTTACCTCCCTGCATCGGCACCACTCAGCCCCCAGGCTTTCTGGTCTAACAAGTGGAGTTGAGTTCCCTAGTCCCAGTGTGTATATGCTTGAAAATTCAGATTCCAGGCAGAGCCCTTCTGAACAAGATACAGAGGGGCAAGAGATACTTAATCAAACTAGTATAAGGTTTGTAAAAGAAGTGGGAGGTTCTGACACCATGAAGGGGATTGTTAGCAGGCTAAGGATACCAAATTCCTCAGCTGCAAATGGTTTCAAGTGAGTTGGTTGTTTATCAGGACACAAATTCGATAATTAGACTTCAGGACAATTTATCAGGGGGTAGGAGATTTAGAGTAATTGCACAAAAGGAGAATTCATAGTCTTGGGCTTGTCTCTCTCAGAGAAGAACTCGGGAAGGAAGACAGACCATGGCTCACTTAAATCCAGTCACATCAACCCTGGCTGCACCCAAGCTGGCTTGGGGTGTGTCCGTCGCCCCTTACAGAGGCAGAAGGGGCTGATCAGGATGAGGTCAGGACTCCTGAAGACAAATTCAGAAACTGGCTCCTTCCCTCTCGTGCTGGCAAGACAGTGGTCATTTTTCAATGAAGGTCACTCAGAAGCTGGAACATGGCTGGCCTCTAGGCCCACCCCTGGAGGACGGGGCCTGGATGAGGGTGGCCTCAGGCTGGCACCTCTCTCATTTCTGCTCCTGGTAGAAGGCAGGAGCTCAGCCTTGAAGGGAGCCAGAGAACATCTTCCTGCGCCCCAGGGGCTTGCCTCGCCCCAGGGGCTACTTCCGAAATGAGCCCTTTGCTTCCTGTCTCCGATCTCATTGGCACTGAAAGAGCCTCTCCTTGGGGGTGACACCAGCTAGTTTCTGATATAGGCAACAGCCAGGGCAGGCTGGAGGATGAGAGCCTGTCGGGCTGCGCAGCCTGTGGTGTGGGGGGCAGGGACACTTGCCAGAAAGATCCAGGCGCTTGTGGAAATGTTCAGTACAGTGTCCTCAGCTCAGGGCCCTCTGGCTACTGCAGCCTCAGTTTTGCTGCCTTTTTCTTTTTCTGAAGCTGGGCACACTTTAGTCTCCACTGGGCCTAAGGCACCACCAATAATGATGCAGATAAACACTCCTGGAGCCAGAGGAACCGATAAGCTAAGAACCTTTTGTGACAGAAGTGTTTCTGCTTTATTGTTTTAACTCATGTGAATTCATCAACAAGTATTTATTGAGTGCTTACTCAGAGCTTCGAGGGACAAAGGAGTTAACAGATCTCTGCCCTCAAAGAGCTTCCAATCCAGCGTGGGGAGGAAAGAGAAAGGTACTCTGAACAACTAAAGTGGTAACTGAGAATAACATCTAAAGTCCATAATTAAGGTCTAACTTGTGTGTTCAGAGAAGGGGGTGGAGAAGCCACAGAGAGACCCATGGAAGAGGCAGGAAGTGTGCTGGATGGCAATGATGGGAAGAGAGACAAGAAGCTGAACTCTCTACGGGCACCTCCATGTTTCCCCAGGGATCCCAAAGGCTTCTCCTACAGCCGCAGACATGTCTCTGGATATGCCTGAAGCACATTCGGCCCCGGGGCTCTCCCTAACTGAGCTGGGCTAACTCTCCCTAACTAGGTCCTCCCCAGAATCTGCAAGCAGCCCTTTCCTCACACTGCTTAAGCCTTCCCAAATGTCTCTGGTCAGGGAAGACACCTCCGTTAACAGCCCAGAAGGCCATTTTACAAGACAAATGGAAGTGGTCCCTTCCCTCCTGGGGTCTGCATCTTTCAGCGGCTGCAGCTCAGTCTCTCTGAAATTTGCTAAGTGCCTGGAGAGTTGGGAGTGACAATGAAGGCAAGCAATGAAGGCAAGCAGTGACAGATGACAGGAGCTCAGCTGTCCGCGGGGCATGTGACTTCCCTCCTGGGGCGGGGGGAGGGGAGGGAATTTGAAAGGTGATTGGTTTCTGGTCCCTTTGAACAGGGCAACCCTGAGCAAACTAACGAAGCAGCCAGAGCTTGTGGCCCTCCCCAGTCCTAGCTTTGTTTCTGGGACCTGCTATGTTCTGTTGTTTGCCCTGCACATGCAATGCCTTCATTCTGATCCCTTCCTGCCCAAGGCCTCCAAAGGTGTCCACGCGCCCCACTCCAGTGACTTGGGTAAAAGCCTCACCTTTCTATTCTGCCTAATAATAAAGACACTTTATAGCCAGGTGGTTCTTTTCATTTTTACACCCATTACCTCATCTAACAAAAGGTGCTTTCACATCCATTATCTCCTCACAGTCTCTAACTATCCTGCCAAATAGGCCTGGTGACTGCTCCTCCTCCATCCCAGTCTCCAGGCTAAGTGATGAAGAAGTGACCCATGGAGGCTAAGCACATTAGCAGCCCAGCTGTAGCCAAATCTCTCAGAGGGGGCCCACCATCCTGGCACCCCCACCTACAGCCACTCAGGGTCCTAGGCCCTCTGGCTGTTCAGTCTTCACCACAGGGCTGGCCCAAGCCCTCGGCCAGCAGCACCCCATGTCCTGGCTGAGTCTGGAAGGCTGGCCCACGTCCTAATTAACCTGTCTCTGATCCTGTTCACTCAGCGTTGCTGGGAGAATGAAATGAGATCATGGCTACAGAAGCACTTTGGAAGGTTAAACACGTCACGCAGATGGAGAGGTGGCGATATTACTGGGAGCCTCTTTCAGGGTGGAGCAGGGGAAGGGCGCTGATGATGAACTTCACCTGCTTCACGCAAACCCAGGCCCTTTCCCCAGCAACTTCTTGCCGGCAAGAGGCTGCCCCGCGATGGACTCTGTCCCCTCATTTCCCAGGCAGCTCTTTTCCTGATTTAACTATCAGATGACCTGGCTTTCTGTGGACATCCTGACACCAGTCCCTCTATAGGCTAAAGTGATCCCTCCTGCTGTCCAGAGAGAGACTGCTAGCTGGGTCTCCTACTGACAGCTGTTGCTAGGCAGGACGTGGCCAAAGGACAAGTGAACTGAGAAGAAGATGGATTGATTCTGAGCTAATGCTCTCTGCCTGACACTTCTGGGCAGGAAGATAGAAATGTAACAGCTAGATTCCCAGGCATAGCTTTTCCTCCTTGCCTTTGGCTCCCTTTTCTTTACGTTTGGTTGGCTCCTTGGGGAGTCTTGTCCCTCCCCTCACAACTGGCAGGATTTGGAGCCTTGTGGGACCAATTAGCCATCTGATTCCAATCACAGGAGCATGACTCTCCCAGAAGCTCCAGAGATCCGGCATGGCAGCTGGGCCCCCAGGAGAGGCCATCTATTCCTGGTGTTGAGAATGAAAGCCCCATCCCTGGGGCTCTGAAGCAGCTGTTCTGGGGGTCCTCTTGTAAGGGCCTTGGACACAAACTCTTCTTGTAAAGGAGCCCTTGCTTTGGCTAGCTGCTTCTTACTCTACCAGTGCTGCTCAAACTCGACTGTGCATACGAATCACCTAGGGGCATGGCTAGAATGATTCTGATGCAGTAGGTCTGGAGTGGGGTCTGAGATTCTGGCAAATTTCAGGGTGGTGCCCACACTGCCAGTCTGCAGACCACACTTGGAGAAACGAGGGTCTAAAAGAACACTACTCTCAGACAATGGGAAGGCCACAATCAGGAGGGAGGACTGAGGGGCTTTTATTCCATTGGGTTATGGCATTGAAGGCCCCAGTTAGAACACAAATGCTTTCTTGGAAAAAAGACACATAAAGTCATGCCCACAAAGGACTCACTGGCTGAATCTGATTTATCCCAGGAGAGAACAGGGAAGGCTCTAAACGGATACGAAGTAAGACAAGTAAGGTTGTATTAGGGAAAAGGAGAGAAAGATCTGGATAGATTGGGCACTACATGGCCCTACTGAAGAGTCTGGTCAGCAGAAGGACAGCCTGAGGACACGAGACATCTGGGACTAAGGTGAGGAACATGAAGAAAGAGAGGACAGTGCAGAAAACAATAACAGCAGCCATTTACTGAGGCCTCACTATGCACCCGGCACTGTCCAACAAACTCTAAGTAGGCAGTATTACTGCCATTTTTTACAGAGGAGGAAACTGAGATTTGGGAGGAGAGATTAAGCAACTTGTTCCAGGATGTACACCTGTACACACTGTGGTGGGACCACAATGTTAACCTAGGTCTGTGGGACTCCAGGGCTAATTTTCCTACATCATTTCATTTCTTTCTTTTTTTTTTTTTTTTTAAGTGTATTTACTTATTTTGAGAGAGAGAGAGAGAGACCATGCATGTGCATGCGGGTAAAGGTCAGAGAGACAGGGAGAGAGAGAAGCCCAGCCAGGGATGTGGGATTCGACATGGGGGCTCAAATCCATGGACTGTGCGATCATGACCTGAGCCGACATAGAGTCTGATGCTGAACGGACTGACCCACCCAGGTGCCCCTCCTACACCATTTCTGCCAAGAACCTGCAGACTGAGCAGATCCCCGGGCAGGCGATTAGGAGACTGGGTGGGAGGCTAGCAGACTGCTACTATGCAAGTGAATGGAGACACGCCCTCGTGTTGTCTTGTCAAAGCAGCCTCCCTTGAGTCACCTCACCAGATGAGACGTGTTGGAGACCCAAGCCTCAGAACCGACTTCCCACATGCCTCTGAGTCTTCCCTCCCATTCGGGAGACTCAGCTCACACGGCCCTGCGTGCCTGTTAATTTCAGTTATCAGTGGAAAGAAGCCCACTCACCTCTGGTAACCCCTCAGAAACCCGGACACTCCTCCCCACGGTGGTTTGTTTGTACCCTAATGCCACTCTTCTCCCTTCCAACTCTTCCAACCCTTCCACTGTGCCCTCTGGAGCTCCCAGTTCACAGCAAATTCTCCTATGCAGTCCATTTATTCCCTGAAAGTGCCCTTCACCTCCTCCCCCAATGAAGGTCTGATTGATTCCTCGAGAACATCACTTGCCAACCAGCGCTTTCATATGGAAGCTGGGTTTTTGGTTTTGTCTTTTTCTGCTCAAATCTCAAGACCTTCAAGACCGCATGTGGGGTAGGCATCCTCCGTGCTTGCCAACGCCACCTCTGGGCCATCACTCCTCTTTCCTTTTGCAAAAAATCCTGCTCCTTTGAGAAACATGCCTGCTACCCACCCCTACCACCCTTTCTCCATCGCCACTGCTATCTACAACCCCCTGGTTAGTCCCCCCCATTCACTGAGGACTTCAGTTCCTGGTCACGTGTGATCTTCATATCTACTCCAATACTTCTTATTTTATTGTGGTAAGATATATATAACATGAAATTGACCATTTTAACCATTTTTAAGCATACTGTTCAGTGGCATCAGGTTTACTACACTGTTGTGGAAGCATCCATACCATTCGTCTCCAGAACTTTCTCATGCCAGAGTGAAACTTTGTACCCAGTAAACCCAACTCCCCATTTCCCTCTCCCAGTCCCTAACAACTACCATTTTACTTTCTGTGTCTATGGATTTACCTGTTCTAGGAACCCCATGTAAGTGGACTACTACAACATTTGGCCCTTTCTAATTGGCTTATCTCACCTAGCATAATGTCTCCAAGGTTCATCTGTGTGGGAGCAGAGTTTGGAATTCTCTTCCTTTTTTTAAAATTTTTTTTCATTTATTTATTTTTGAGAGACAGAGACAGAGCACAAGTGGGGGAGGGGCAAAGACAGAAGGAGACACAGAACCTGAAGCAGGCTCCAGGCTCTGAGCTGTCAGCACAGAGCCCAACACAGGGCTTGAACCCACAGACTGTGAAATCATGACCCTAGCTGAAGTCGGATGCCCAACTGACTGAGCCACCTAGGCACCTTTCTTCCTTTTAAAGTTTAAATAATACTCCATTTGTATGTGTATGCTACGTTTTATTTATGTGTCAATGGAGACTTGGATTGTTTCCACCTTCTGGCTATTGCGAATAAAGCTGCCAGTGAGCATGAGTGCACAGTTATCTGTTTGAGTCCCTGCCTTCCTGTCTTTTGGGTATATACCCACAGGTGGAATTGCCGGACCATATGGTAATTCTATGTTGATTTTTTTTCAAGGAATTGCTCTATCATTTTCGACAGTGGCTGCACCATTTTAGGTTCTATTTTTTTTTTTTTTTAAGATTTTTGTTTTGTTTTGTTTTGTTTTTTTAATGTTTTATTTATTTCTAGGAGAGAGAGAGACAGCGTGAGCAAGGGAGGGTCAGAGAGAGAGGGAATTACAGACTCTGAAACAGGTTCCAGGCTCTGAGCTGGCAGTCAGCACAGAGCCCGACGCGGGGCTCAAACCCACGAACCGCGAGATCATGACCTAAGCGAAAGTCGGACGCTTAACCGACTAAGCCACCCAGGCACCCCTTTTTTTTTTAAGATTTTTTTATGTTTATTTTTGAGAGAGTGCAAGCGGGGGAACCTCCTAAGCAGGCTCTGAGCTGCTGGTGCAGAGCCTGATGTGGGGCTCAAAGTCACAAACCATGAAATCATGACCTGAGCCGGGATCAAGAGTCAGACGCCTAACAGACTGAGCCACCCAGGTGCCCTGCACCATTTCACCTTCTTAACTACAGTGCAAAATCTGATGTCTTCACATCCCTCTCAACACTTGATAGTATTTTCTATTTTTTTTTTTTTTTGATAACCACCATCCCAATGGCTGTGCCCGCTGCAAACTCTTGATATCATTGTTGATGAATTCAACATGCATGAGGTGATGGGGACGCCTGCAGCAACTGCTTCCCCCCCTTCACCAGGTTAGTCGCTCTATCGTCACACCTAGACTTTGGGTGGTCATCAGATACCGCACCACCTCCCCAGTCGTCCTTGCCAATCTGCCATTCATTCCTATCCCATTTATCCTGGCAGTTTACCTCCCACAGGACTCCCACTGCAGGAATAACCAGAAGCATCATGATCACTTATTCACTTCCCACTTGGGATTCACTTTTCCTGGAAATCTCTTTCTTCCATTCTTTGGGTTCCATTCAAGTCTCAGCTTAAAGGTCACCTCCTCAGAGACATCTTCCCCAAACCTTTCTCTTATTTACTTTCTTTTTTTTTTTAAGTTTATTTATTTTGAGAGAGACAGAGACAGCGTGAGTGGGAGAGGGTTAAAGAGAGAGGGAGACAGAATCCAAAGCAGGCTCTGTACTGTCAGCATAGAGCCCAATGCATGGCTTGAACCCACAAAACCGCGAGATCATGACCTGAGCTTAACTGACTGAGCCACCTAGGTGCTCCTCCCTTATTTACTTTCTTACTGTCCCTGAAGCTTCTTCTTATCTTTATTTCCCCTCATGTCCAAATTAGAGCTCCTGATCTACCATTATGACCATTCTCTTGCACCTGCTTTTAACCCCCTTATTTTCTCACCCTTTGCTATTCTTGCCTTGCAAAACCTCATTCCTCGATGACCTCAACCATATGCATTCTCCGTGCCTGCATCCAAGTAGCTGAAGGCAGCTGGAGAAAAACCACATGATGGAGTCCAAGGGTTTCACTTTATATTCACAGTCTCAAACCTGGTGTGGGTTCACAATGCTGTCTGGCCACCACTTTCTCACTCTCTAAGATGATTATTTCATAGCCCCTCCTTTTTGGTTCATCTTCTGCACCTCCCCATTGGCCCCAATGAGCCTCATTAGATGACCTTGTCCCATACATGATTGAGAAAACGAACCATCAGGTGAGAGCTCCCTCCTTCATCTTACCATCACCAAATCTATTCTCCACCCTGCCTACACCTGTACTCCGATTCCTTTGCCCTTCCAATTAAAATGGAGGATGTTTCTTTTCTTCTGCCAATGGCAGATCTCTTCATTTATGCTCTGGTACCATTCCCTCTCATCTTCTCAAGGATTTTGCTCCTTTGGGCATTCACTGTCTTCCCTAAGTCATCAATTCTCCACCTCTCTAGAATCATGTTAGCATGCTGATGGAAATAGCCCATCCTTAAGAAAAGAAACTGAAACCACTTCCCTCCGTGCCACAGTCCCCTTACACTGTCCCTTCATCCTCCTCCCCTTCACAGAAAAACTGCTCAAGCGTTTTCCAAGGGTATTGTTTCTACTTTGTCATCTCCCCCTTGCGCCTCAGTCCATTATAACCTGGCTTCTACATCCATTGCTCCCCAGAGTTGCTCTGTTAGGGTCATCGATGGCCTTGAAGGTCAACTCTCAGTTTTCATCTTACTCAACCTCTCATTGGCTTTGGGAAGAGTTGGCCATTCCTTTGAACTGTTCTCCTCTCTTGACTTCTCTGAGGGTCTTCTGAGTCTCCAATGACCTCTCTGCCCCTTTTTTCTTCATCTCTTTGGTGGGCTTCTCCTCTGCTACTGAATCACCAGATAGTGTCATTCTTCCTGACTCAGTCCCAGGCCTTCCCTTCTCTGCTCTCTTTCCAGGTGGTTTCCTCAGTCCCCTGGCTTTTTTTTCTTTAATTTTTAAAAAATATTCATTCATTCATTCATTCAGAGAGAGAGAGAGCAGTAGAGGGGTGGAGAGAGAGGGAGACACAGAATCCAAAGCGGGATCCAGGCTCTGAGTCATCAGCACGGAGCCTGATGCGGGGCTCAAACTCACTAATTGTGAGCTCATGACCTAAGCCGAAGTCAGTGCCACCCAGGCATGCCTCCTCAGTCCCCTGGCTTTAAATACAACCTGTATGTACACAATCCCAAATTGGTATTCTACCCACACCATTTCTGTGAGCTCCCAAACTCTTATATTCCAAAACTCTGTTCGGACATCTCTGCTTTTATGTCTCACAGGGATCTCAAACTTAACATGTCCAGAATTGAACTCTTGATTCCCCTCCCCCACCTCCCAGTCTAGGCCTCTCTCAGTTTTCCTCATCTCACTACGTAGCACCATCATCACTTTAAAAACTCAAGCCAGAAACCTCGGAGTCATTCTTGAGTCCTATCTCTCTCTTCCCATCACAGTTCCCCACTGCGACCCCCCCACAGCGAATCCCTTGGTAAGTCTTGGCCGCTGTTCCTTCTCAATGTGACCAACACTCTCCATCTCCATGGCTATCCCCCTGTTCGAGTGACTATCGTCTGTCTCCTGGATTGCTGCAGACACCTCTGTCTTGGTCTCCTTGAGGCTGTGGCTGCCCCCTCCTCAGTCTGGTCTCTATAATTAAGGCAAAGTCCAAATCAGATCCTGCTGCTGTTTCCCTGCTTCAAATCCTACACACGTCTTTCACTACAAGTGAATAACATCCAAAGTCTTCTTTCATGGCCTATGAGAGGCTCTGTGTGATCTCCTCCTGTCCTCCTTGCCAAACCCCTCTTAAGCTATTCTTGCTGTTGCCTGGTGCATTCCGGCCCCACTGGCATTTTTTTCCATTTCTGAACACATCAAGTTCTTTGCTACCTCAAGACCTTCCACTTGGCATTCCTTTCTCATCTGGAAAATTCTTTCCCCATTCTCTACATGGCTGATCTTATACCCTTCAGGTCCCCACTTAAGTATCACCTCTTCAGAGGCCAGAGGCCTTCTCTGAGAACTCTCCCCTGGTTATCCCCATCAGTACAGCCTGTTCATTTCCCTCAAGAGACTCATCGCGATATATATTCATTTATGTATTATTTGTCTATAAACTCCATGAAAGTACTGACTGTGTCTCTTTTGTTCAACATGGCATCTCCCCCACCTAGCATGGTACCTGACACACTGCAAGTGATTAATAAATATTTTCTACATGGACTGATGGATATCTGGGTAGGGGTGATTCCAAGGCATACAGATTATGATCCCTAGGCTACTCCATGCAATTCATTATCAAATGCCTACTGGTTCTGTCTCAGACTGTGAAAGACAGATTTCTGGATGGGGAGTCTGGCCAGTGGGAGAAACCCCTCAACATCTCTGGCCAGATACGAAGGTGGGGAGTGAATGGAGTGAAAGGAAAAGTATGGGAGGTCTACGATCTAAGAAGAAATTGAAGCTGGCATGGCTCCAGTCCTTTTAGGGGTATGAGGGTAAGAAATCCAACAGTTTATTCCTTCTCAGGGGAGGAATATTTCTTTAAAGGGCAAATAATTCTTCTTTCAGAATGGCCAGAGGTGCAGAGGGTGGGCAGAATGCCTTTGGATAGCCTTTCCCACTCTTGGCAGTCTCTAGGTAGAAGATCTGTTTTTGTTTTTGTTCTCTTTAAGTTTATTTATTTTGAGAGAAAGCAGAAGTGGGGGAGGTGCAGAGAGAGACAGAGAGAGAGAGAGAGAGAGAGAGAGAGAGAGAGAGAGAGAGAGAGAGAATCCCAATCAGGCTCCATGCTGCCGGCAAGAGCGGTGAGATCATGACCTGAGCCGAAGTCAGATGCTTAACCAACTGAGCCACCCAGGTGCCCCAGATCTGGTTATCTTCTGAGTGTTGCCTCCCTCTTTCCATCCAGTTCTTCGTGGCCCTGCAACTTCCTCCTCAGCTGAGCCTGGAGAGGCATCTTCTAGAAAACCTGCTGGTGTCTGGATTCATTTTCTGGTTGTCGAAACAGTTGCTGTTCCCCAGTGGGGTGGGATGGAGAGCACCTGTCACCTGTTGTAGCAGATCATGAGGGAGCAGGTAGAGAGCCAGAGGCTGTCTGTTCTTCCACAAATACCTGGAAGCCTGGAGTCACCTCACAAAAGACCAATGCCATGATGTTCCTGAACGGACACTGCAGAGGACCCTCTGGGAAGCCGGCCCCCTGCTCCTCCTTACTTCTCCCCTCAGGAGCTACATATCCAAGAGACTTAGACATGTTGCCTAATAGGCCCAGACATGCTCCTAAACCTTTCCTGCTGAGGCTGCCAGCCCAGTGACAGATGTGAGGACTGTGCCAGATGTGAGGCTGATGCCATATGGCACTGTGGGTCATAAGGTCTGAAGCTGCTGCCACTGAACTGTGGCAGAGTTGGCGGGGAGATCCTCATATTTTAGCCCCCACTCACCCGTCACTGGCAGAGGCAGGGAGGGCGAACAGGAGCAAAGATGTATTCACAGGAGTTTAAAGGAGGTGTCATGGCACTCCAGAGAGCCCTGGGCACCCCAGCCCCCACCTTCCATATACCATACCAAGTACTTCTCGAGGGAGGTGGAGGCAGAGGCAGAGATGCAGCTAGAGGGGGAGAGAGAGAGAGGAATGGAGGGGAAGCCCGCTAAGTGGGAAAGGGGGCCAGACAGAGCTGGCGTGGGGGTGTGACAAGAAGCAGAGAAAAACATAGAAGTGGAGATGTGAGACAAGAGAAGGGCCTCAGAGACAGTGAAGAACAAAGGACAGGACTGACGAAGGCAAGGCCAACAGAGGACCCATGGCCACCAACTCCACCAACTTGTATTGGCTCTTTGGGGGCTGCTCCAGTGCCTCACCTGCTCTCTAAATGCCCACGGGCTACCTACAGCTCTGCCCCCAGTCTTCAGCAGCTGTGAAAGGGCCACGTGGCAATGAGAACCTTCTGGTACGGGACTTGGGGTGCTCAAGCTCTCTGGGGAGACGCACTGTGGTTATGCATACTGACACCAGGACGGCCCTCTCCATTTCACAGATGGGGACATGGTGAGCAGCGGTGCATCTGTAATGTCCCAGGGAAGACACCTGGGGTGCCATCCTGACCTGGGCCAATCCCCCAGTCACCAGAGGCCATATTTTTCTTGGGAAAAAGAATGAGATCAAGAGGATAAAATAGGGAGGGGAGAGAATTCCAGAAGCCGGCAGGCAATGGCCATGATGGGAAAAGTGGAGTTGGCACGGGAGGGAGCAGCAGACCTGAATTCTTCCCCTCAGTGAACACATCTCTCCAAGGCCAGGCTGGGCTGAAGCGCTCTGGCACAAAACGCTAGGCCGGGAGAGGGTCCCTGGCCACCCAGAGCTCTCTCTCCTCTTGGATCCTAGCCGCTAGTCTGCCAAGGGCTGAACTGTAAACAAGGCTTGGAGGCCGGATAGGGGGAGCAGGTGTGGGCAGGAGCTGCTGGGAACATCCCAACAAGTAGCTGCCTCCAGCAGCCAAAGATCCAGGGCTCAAATAGCATCCCTCTGGGAGCTGCCTTGCAGGCTCTGGCTGTGTAGGGCCTTCAGAAAAGCCTCCTGAAGCCAAACAAGGGCCTACTTGCCTGGCTGGCTGTGCCGCCTCCCTCCTCTCTGTGAGGATGTCAGGCAGTGACAGCCTGGGCCACCGGACTAGGATGCCCCCAGCTCCTAACTCTGGTCAAACCGCCGAACCTCAGAGTTGGCAGGGGCCTTGGAAGTTATTTACTTCACCCCTGCCCACCCTCTGCTGACTTCCAGAAGCAGCTGGGGAAGGTTTGCTAGAGGAGGGGCCATATTTGGGCCAGTCCAGACAGAAGGCACTGTGAGCAGGCCTGGAGACAGAAGGGAGCAGGGGGGCTATGGCAGGAGCGTGAAGATGACAGCCCGAGTAGGGGAGGAGGTGCTGGGAGAGGTTAGCTGGGAAGTGGGAAGCTGAGAGGTTTACTCTCCCTCTCCCTCTCCCTCTCTCTCGTCTGGTTCTGCTGGGGCAGAAGGTCTCCTCCCCAGTGCCCCCTTGGGGAGCTTCTGAGGAGATAGGCAGGCCAGTCTAGTCATACCTGGACAGAGAAAGGCAGATCTATCCCACGACTTTGCCTAGATGCCCATCTGCCCCCTCCCTGCCTGACACGACGCAGGTGGAATCTGAGGCCCAGGCACCATGCCCAGCAGGCACCAGGCTGACCTCCTGTGAGGGAACAGACAGGAGCAACCCTTGGCTTCCCCACTGTGCTCCATCTTCAAGCTGTCTGTCCAGGAGTACCCAGGTGGGGGCAGTGCAGAAATCAGAAACCAGGCCAAGAGCAACTCCACAGAAGAGGTTATGTGAGCAGAGTCTCGGTAATTCATATCACCCCGTCTGGGGGTGTCCAGAGATGCCAGATACAGATTCTGGATGAGACCCCTTCTGTCCTGCCTGATTGCATCTTTCTGTTGAGAGGGAAAAACAAATTATAAGATCTTTTCTAAAGAAAAGGAAGATCCTGGGGCACCTGGGTGGCTCAGTCAGTTGAGCATCTGACTTTGGCTCGGGTCACGATCTCACCGTCCATGAGTTGGAGCCCTGCGCCAGGCTCACTGCTATCAGTATAGAGCCTGCTTCTGATCCTGTCTCCCTCTCTCTCTCTGCCCCTCCCCCACTCGTGTGTGTGTGTGTGTGTGTGTGTGTGTGCGCGTGCATGCGTGTGCACTCGCTCACTCAAAAAAAAAAGCATTAAAAAAAGAAAAGAAAGCTCCTATGGAATCAGAAAAGGGGGAGGGAGGTTGTTGAACTCTCTACCTAAGAAAAAAAGCCAAGGGCAGGTGCTGAGTTACTGTATCAGAGAGCATGAGTTAGCACCCAAACACTCTGCACATCCCCTGTGTTGTTAGTCTGGTGGTGGGGAGGGAGGGAGATGCAGTCTGTTTCCTGGAGGTGAGGGGCAGTAAATTTGCAAACTTCAAAGGGCCTGTGGGCTTGTCTCTGGGTGGGGGTGATAAGGAGATTGCACCTTACTCTCCAGCCAGGCTTGGGGGAGACAGAATCCTAGGGGATCCTGAGAACCTGCAGGCTACCTCCTCAGCAACACAGATTCACCGGCGGACCCCAGACTTGACTCACTAAGGTAGAAAACCAGACCCAGGCATTTTAGAAAGAGCCAAGAAGGGTAAGGAAAAAAGGTTGTGTGTGGGGGTGGGGGTGGGGGGCTTCCTTGCCTAACCCTCAGTTACCCAGAACATTCTATTAACCAGAAAAGCACTTCTCCAAGAGTTTACATCTTGGCATTATTTGTATTTTTTCAGTGATTAAAATCCACAGAGTTGGGACTCGATTGTAGAATAATGCTAGTTGTGCTCCTATCTCCCTCCTTGTAAGGGGAACAGTAGCAGAGACCCTTGCTTGAGTCACGGGCTCCCTCCACCAGAGTTTAGATGCATTCATTCATGCATTTATTCATAGATGCAATAAAAATTTACCAAGTACCTCCTATGTGCCGAGCATGGTGCTGGGTACTGGAGACAGGAAGATAAAATAGGCCCAGTCTCTCCCTTCGCTGTGGTCTGAGGTGGGGGCAGGTGCGTGAACAAATATAAAACCATGTGTCACCTGGAACCACAAGGGGCAGCAGAGGATGTTATGTAAGCGCAGAGGAGGGCCCATTCCCCACCGCCCCCATGATTTCCAGAAGACGCCCCGCCCCCCTCAACTAAGCTGAGTGGGGAAGGTGAATAGGAGTCCCGCAGATGGCCAAGGAGGAGAAGGACCTTCCAGGAAAAGAATGTCAAATGTGACAGCGAATGAACGAATAAGGAAGATTCAGGAATGGGGGAAACCTCTAGGTGTTTAAGCCTCTGCAATGAAAATGAGAAATCATGGAACAAATTCAGGCAAAACTGAAGGGAATCTTTCATTTCTGGTTGCAGGAATGAGGGCAGAGGACTCGTGCTACCTACTGGCCCCTTTCATGTGGCCTTGTGAGATGTGGCGCTGCGCTCAAAGGAGGCCACACTGATGACTGGGAACACAGCCCAGCGCTGGGGTTACTAGCGGCACATCCTATGCATCACCCAAAAGCTACACATGGAAGGCCCCCCCCTCCATATCAGAGAAGAAAGAGGGAAGGGTAGGTCTCCAGCGGATACACTGAGATGTACCCATGGTAATGGAGACCAAAGTCACAAAGCTCACGTGCCTTAGTATGGCCACACTGAAGAGGGCCCGCTGAAGCCAGCTCTATTTAATGGGCCAGGGCCAGGGCCAATGGTGGGGTCCCCCTGCAGGGCCATATGTGACGCAGAAGAGCCCGTCCTACATTCTGTTGGGCCCATGGGGACCATCCTGGGGGAAGAAGGGCTGACTATCAATAGGCACAACAATACGACTACTCAAGCATCGGCAGTATTTCCTACTACTGAAATCCTGGCCAAGACACAAGCCCCCTCTCCCTCCCCAGGACGTGGGAAGATGGTTTTGCTCAGCATTGCAAGCGAGGCTCTAAAAACTTTTCAGAAAATAATTCCTCACAGAGGTACTCAGATAGAGCCATAATGCTGGATTAGCAACTCCAAGCCAGCAGACCAGACACTTGTCTAATTAATAAAACTTATAAAGCAGAACAACTTCTTGATGTTGCAGGCGCGGCACTTAGTACAATAACAAAACCCAAATCCACGCAGAATGCTGCATGTTTTCTGGGAAGCCCTTTTTCTACAACTTGTACGATCCCTTTGTTCATGTCAACAGGGGCTGAGGAAGGGAGGGAACAGTGCAGAGCTCTGGGCAACTGGCTGGGGAGGCCACAGCTCAAGGGGCCCGGCTAGGCTAGGCTAGGCGATGAGGGAACGTCTGCCTCTTGCACAAATCTGCCAAAGGGGAGCTCCAGCCTGGGCTCTGGAGGCAGTGGATGTGGGCTGGAATCCCAACCCTGTGGCAGGTTACTCAGTTCCCTCATCTGTAAAATGGGGCTCATGATAGTACCTACTTTAAAGTACCTCCCTGCAGATTAAATATAAAAAGTGAGTGATTAATCGATAGTGGCTATTAGCAATGATTATGATCATTGTTCTACTGAGGCACCTACTAACAGGACCTGCTGTCCTGTTATGGCCTACTGGGTTTGCCTTTCTCCACAGAATGTAATGAGGGTGCTTCAAATCAGTTTGGACCTTGGGCTCTGACTTATGATCTACAGAATAAATAAACTTTTTCTGTGGGGAAAACAAACCATTTTACAACATCATTAAAGCCAATTTCTCACAACATTTATTGCGGTTGAGAGTGGGGGTGCTCAAGTAAGACTGGGTGGAAATCCCAGCTCTGCTTCTCCCCCGCTGTGGGACCTTGGGCTTGTCCACCTCAATTTCCATCACTTCCATTTCCTCATCTGTAAAATGGGGCTAATGTGAGGATCGACCTCGCAGCGTTGTTGTGAAGATGAAATATACTACGTGTAAAGCACTTAAAGCTGTGCCAGGCACACAGAGAGCCCTGAGTGAGTGCCAGCTACTGTTCTTGTACACGGATTCTTACTGCTACCTAAAGAGCTCCTTAGCACAATGCTTGGCACAAAAGCAACGTGCTTAGTGTGATCACCGGTGCTCTCAGCAAAGAAGAGTGACTGGGGGCAGAGGAGTGAAAGGGAGATAGGGGACTGTTCTGAGCAGGGGACTAAGTGACTGAGGATGGATTCACCTTTGTGATCTCGGCCAACTCTCCCCCCCCCACCTCGATTTTACACAGTTCAGGAAAAGAAAGTGACAGGTATGCCCTGCCCAAACCGATTTGCTAAGGTTTCTACAAGTAACGCACCACCTGGTAGGGTGGTCTTGTTTCTCAGCCCCGCGACGCTGCGTGAACGCTGTGAGCATTCCAGGGCAGCAGCGTAGGCCAGCCTGGGCAGCTGGGCCCTGGGGAAGCTGGGGCGCCCCGTGGGGGGTGTGGGTGGGGTGGGGGGTGCAGGGCGTCTCGAAGCCCGGACGCTGCCGCCACTGGGGCTCCTCGCCCAGGGAGTGGGGGATGGGGGCAGCCCGGCGTTGGGGGCGGCGGGCGAGGAGGGCAGGGCCTGAACCCCAGGAGGGGTCACCTCTGTCCCACCCCCTCGCCAACTACTGCCTCCCGGCTTCCCACTCTCCCTGCTCCTGCTCTTCCTCCTCGCTCCCCGCCCCCCCTCCAGCGGAAAACTTCCCGCTCACGCCGCCACTTTTCCATGGGCGTCCAAACCCTCAGCCCCGCGCATCTCGTCTTCCAGTTTCCTCGTGGGCAGTGCGGCGAAGGGGCCCGCGGGCGGCCCGACGCCCGGAACGGCTCCTTGGGGGCTCGCGGCTCCGGGCGGGGTGGACGGAGGTCGGCTCCCGACGCGCCAACTCCGTCCACCGACTGCGGGCGCCGAGGGGGCGCGCGCCCAGGCCCAGGGGCCCGTGCCCACGCCACCCAGAGTCACTCCGAGGGGCCGGCGGGGGCCCAGGCGCTCGGCTGCCGACCCCCCAAGCTCCCCAGACGCCAGCCTCGGCGGCAGGGCGCCCCGCTTTCCGGCCCCCTCCCAGGCGAGCTCGACCCCGGAGCGCCGTACTTACTGTCGGGGCCCTCTCCGGGCCGGGGCTGGGCGGCCGCCCGGCCCCGGGAACCCTGTCGCCGTCTCCCCCTCGCGCTGCCCCCGACTGTGCCCCACGCCGACCGGAGCGGCAGCGGCGTCTGTAGGAAGAGAAAGATCACGACTGCCTTAGAAACCCAGCCCCGGCTGTGACCAGAATCTTAAAGAAGGAGGCGACTGGCTCGGCCCCAGAGCCGCGGCTGAGGTGGCGAACTAGCGAGGCCGCTGGTAAACACGGCGTCTGCTGCCTCGCGCCCGCCCCGCAGTCCGCCGCGGAGGAGCCCCCGCCTCCCGGCCCCCCTGGCCAGGCCCCCGCGGGGCGCCAGGGAGGGGCCGTGCGGATAATCCAGCGAGCGCTTGGTGCCGGCCCCCGGGCTTCACATCTATTTTCTCACCCCGGCCTCCTCCCCAGCTGACAGAAATTAAAACCGACGTCCAGGGGAGCAAAGCAAATCACCCCAGATAGGCGGGCTAGCAGTAAGTGGCGGGGCCCAGCTTCGACACCAGTGGGATCTCAGATTCCGCTGCTGCCAGCCTCGGGAGCCACTTCGTGCTGCTGCAAAGCAACATTTGAATACCCGCGTCTCCACCTCCCGTGTCCCCATTTTGCTGACAGCACTGGGGACGAGTGGCAACTCCAGGCCAGTTTGCTGATGAGGGTGGAGGTGGGGACCTTGGGAGGCCGGATACTGACTGCGGTGCCTAGTGCCAGGGAGTGGCCATCCCTCTTTACCTCAGACCGTTCACCTACGGCGTGCCAGGCCTTGTGGGACACAGAAGAAGGTACAGGAGATTAACACATGGTATATTAATTAGTACATGGTATATATTAATATGGTCCAGGTGCCATACAGGAGACAGGCACTGAGCCTGTGAGGTCTGCGCTATGCTAGAAGGATCCAAGGTGGGGGGAGGTGCAGAGGCCCTAAAGGAGCTCAGACACCCCTCCCATGGCAGAACCTCAGGGAGCCTCTGGCAGGGACGTGGGGAGAGACGAGGTTCAAGGGGACAGAGCAGGGAGGGTGATCTTCCTACCGGGCTGATCTGACTCCTTCCTGGTCCTGGAGTGAGGGGTCCACACCACTCATTCCTCTTTAAGGTGTGAGTAGAGGGACACCTGCGTGGCTGACTTCTGCTCAGGTTAAGTGTCTGACTTTAGCTCAGGTCATGATCTCACAGTTGGTGGGTCCAAGCCCTGCTTGGGCTCTGTGCTGACAGCCCAGAGCCTGGAGCCTGCTTCAGATTATGGGGCTCCCTCTCCTCTGCCCCTCCCCCGCTCATGCTCCGTTTCTGTCTCTCTCAAAAATAAACATTAAAAAAATAATAAAGTGTGAGTTTAGAAAGCAGCCTGTGGGGCGATTAAGCCTTGTGGCCTCTCTATAGGAGCTACCCTCACCTTCCTGCCTTGGTAATGATGTCTGTAAAATGGGAAAGATCTCTTACGCCTTCCTTTCAGGTCAAAATGATGAAACAAGACAGTATTCCTGCCCTTCCATTCTGATCATTAAAAAACAGCAGTTTGTATTCCTCCCTGCCTTGTTCCTACTTAGCCATTCAGTCATTCGTTTAGCAAATATTTATTAGCATCTATCATGTGCCAGGCACCACGCTGGATACTGGGCACCTCCCCAATTCTGTGGGGGTATCCACACACATGGGAGGTGGAAAACACAGGACTGGAAGTTAGGAAACATGTTTTAAGTCCCAGCCCTTTAACTAAATAGCTGTGTGACCCTGGATGAGTCACGTATCCTTTTGAGGCCTCAGTTTTCTTGTTGGACAAGCAGGGATAATAACACCTTCCTGCCCTAATTCACGGGGGTGTTTGTGAGGCTCAGCGGACAGAATGGATGTGAAGGAGCTTTGAAAAGTATAAAGCCACCAGACAAATGTCCGGGATTAGTCCGTCTCCGAGGTGGGAGGGGGGCTGCTGGGAAGTAAAGCTTAGAAGAATTCCTGGCTGACTCTCCCAAATTGATTGTACTGAATTCCATCTTCCCCGAATCACCAATCCTGCACCTGGGCAGGAGTCTCTGCTCTGTGAAATATCATCTTCCTTCAGCAGCACCCATGACACTCGGGTTAGTGATGGCTTGGCCTTAAGCCAGGGAGATTGTTTGGGGGGACTCTAGTGGACCCAGGGGACAGTCTTGGCTCTGGGTCTCTAATTCCTGGCTACTGGAGCATCTCCCCTCCCCCCCCCCCCATCACCAGAGCCCACCAAGCCCAGCACCATACATGTCTGGGTGGAAACTGCTTGAGGACTCCAGCAACACTGCTTTAGGAAGCAAGGGGCTTACGTCAGAGGGCAGAAGGTGGCCTTGAGGGTGGTGGATGCTCTCTTTGGGGGGACGCTAGGGGTTTAGACCTACAGTCTAAATTACAATACTATGCTATTCACCAAAGTTCCAGAAACACTCTCCCCTACCCCCTGCTACCCCAAGGAAACACAAACTCAAAGGATACATGGAGTCTTGCCAGGCAAACCCTTCGCAGACAAATCCGCTAGCCTCTTTCCTTCCTCTCCCCCCTTCCCACCAGATTGTCGCCCCGAAGCCCCTTTGATAATTAAGTGCTACAATTGATGAGGAACATGGGCACCAGGCCGGCCAAGCCTAGAGCTGCATGGCACAGCTCTGGAGCCAAACTGGAATGGAAGTCAGAGGCGGCAACAGAAAGTTGCCCAGCCTTGGGCCAGGGCACCTTCAGCAAGTCCCCAGAGGTAGGCACCGAACAGGCAGACTCCAGACCCAGCCTCCCTGGGCAGTCCTGGAGCTCATCCCTCTTGCAGCTGAGGCTCCTCTCAATGTCTTCATAGATTCCCTTGTCACATCCATCTGGCCCAGGCTGCTCCTCTTAATAAAGTGCCCCCGCGGCCACTCCAGACAGCCTGATGTTATCCTTTACTCTCCCGCCCTTCTCCCCAGCGTGGGCCACACAGCAGTGATTCAGGCCTCCCAGGTCACGGAGGAAACGCTTCCTGGGCACCCAAGCCAGGGTGTGATGGATGCTTTGGGCGTGGGTGTATCAAATACTCCTTTGCCATGCTCAGGGTGGCCTGGGCCCTGCATCTCCTCCCCTCCCCCTGGGCCATCTGCCACTGCTCTCCCTCTATATAACCTGAGTCCAATTTACAAAGTCTTTCTCTCCGGGACTGTCAATAAATCCCACACCTATATCCCCTGGAAAGACTGGAAAGCTTCAAGATCCAAAGGAAAGAATCACCTATGGTGAAATTTCAGGTGCAGTGACAGGCAATTGAGGAGACCTATTTGATCACATCATGTTTACCTATGGGTAAGGTTGGCCCTGAGGATATTCTGGCATTTTCCCTTGACTATAATGAAGACTTAGAATAATAGCAAAGAAAGCAAATGAAAATACACCAGGCTGGGAGCAGAGACATCTTGTTGCTCATCCCAGCTGTGGAACTAATTAGATGTGTGGCCTTACACTTGCCCTCTCTAGATCTCGGTTTCTCCATAAGTTGACAGAGAAAGAGAGTGGACTTGGGGCACCTGGGTGGCTCAGTCGGTTGAGCGTCCGACTTCGGCTCAGGTCATGATCTCACGGTTCATGGGTTCAAGCCCCACATCGGGCTCTGTGCTGACAGCTAGCTCAGAGCCTGGAGCCTGCTTCAGACTCTGTATCTCCCTCTCTGACCCTCCCCTGCTCACGCTGTCTCTCTCTCAGAAATTAAAAAAAAAAAAAAGAAAAGAAAAGAAAAGAAAAGAAAAGAAAGAGAGTGGACTTGTAGGGTCCTTTCCTATTCTGTCAGGCTCAGATTCTAGGCTACATAGCACTGAAATAGACTGATGCTTCCTACAGAATGGGCCCTCATTCTAGAACATCGGACGTGGCATTGCGTATGCACGGAGGCTAGACAGGTATGAAGGGTTGCCACTGTGGGCTATTCAACAATGCAGCCAGCATCTGACCCACCTTGGCCAGGGAACACAGGGAGAATTTGTTCACTGTCCCCACCCCATCTTGCAATCAGGACCCCTCAAATCCCCATCAGTAGCCCTGTGCATGTTAATCCCCTATGGCCTCCAGGACTGATTCCAGCTGCCCCAGGATCAGGGCTGACATAACCAGTGAACACCTGTGCCACCATCACACTCAGATTTTATATTTGTGACTTAGTGATCATTAAACAGCTGCTGCCTCAACCCCTCTCCAACCCCTCCACCCCCTTACCCCCATCCCGCAGTGCCTTCCAACTGTCCCCATCTCCTTCTTATCCAGCAACCAGAGGGTTAATGCCTGGGTAGTAGGGGCCCTTCAGAATGCTGCTCTAGTTCTAGGGGCTGTTCATCCTTCCTGGTCAGTTGCCTGGGCCATACAGGCAATACAGTATTTTTATTATTACTATTGAGAGAGAGAGAGAGAGAGAGAGAGCAGGTACATGCACAAGCGCAGGGAGGGGCAGAGAGAGGAAGACAGACTATCCAAGGCAGGCTCTGTGCTGACAGGCACCTGATGTGGGGCTTGAGCCCACAAGCTGAACCACCACAAGATCACAAGGGGCGCGCCTGGGTGGCTCAGTCGGTTGAGCATCCGACTTCGGCTCAGGTCATGATCTCACGGTTCGTGGGTTCGAGCCCCGTGTCGGGCTCTGTGCTGACAGCTAGCCTGGAGCCTGTTTCGCATTCTGTGTGTGTCTCTCTATCTGACCCTCCCCTGTTCACGCTGTTTCTCTCTCAGAAATAAATAAAACATTAAAAAAAATGAAAGATCACGACCTGAGCTGAAGTCAGACTCCCAAGTCAGACACTTAACCGATTGAGCCACCCAGGTGCCCCCAGGCAATATAGTATTTTTAATATCACCCTACTCTCTGATTCTGGTCTAGTCCAATGCCCCTCCCCCTTTCCAGGCCATTTCTCTGTGAAGATTTGTCAAGAGCTTCCTGATTTGATGTATGCCCCACTCCTTGCCTCTGAGTCAGGTGGGTCCTGGTTGTTTCAGAGAAGAAAGAGAGAGCAGCACGAAGCGGGTGTGGGGGGTGGAGGGGTTCTGCCTCCGGTGTTAGTAGCAGCTTCCCCGGTGGTGACCCTCTCTGCCTTACGGTCTTGTATCCGTAAGATGAGGCCAAATGTATTGAGGGTGGAGGGGCCCTTCCTCCTACTATTACCTGAAGGGGACACTGATTCTGTATCCCTCACTGGTTCCCCTTCACCAAGGACTCTCAGATGCTCCTGCCTGCTCCCCAGGCCTACTTGGCATACTCACCACATTTTCTTCCCCTGCATGGCTGACCCCTTCCCTTCTCTTAGCCAGAGCAAGCCTCCCTAGCACTGAAAACCGCCTTCACTTGGCCCCTGCCTCCCCTCCTTCTGCCATTCTTCTTCCTTCCCCTGCCAAGGCCTGGCTGCTCCAATGGGTGCTCTCCCCCTGCGGTGCGAATGTTCTGTTCTCGCTGGGCCCTGTATTAATTTGCTCGCATTTGGGAGCTGCTTTGTTAACGGGCATGGCCTTTTCTCGATGTGTACTGCCGCTTCCCGCTGCCTCTGTTACCTCCCCACCCACACCCTCCTTAACCTTGTAATAACGGGCCCTCCCCCTGTGGAGAGTGGGTTAGGCTTTTTCAAAGGCCTTTCTTGTACATGCTTTAGTGGTTCGGTACATCCTCATAACCGCTGAGGGAACACAGGAGGTGTTGATTACTGAGCCCCGTGGGACCAGAGAGGAGACTGGGCCTCCCAAGTGATGAGAAAGCCAGTCTACGTGGACCGATGCTGTGTGATGGCCGAGGCCATGGCTGTTCCCCATAGTACCCCACATGTTTATGCCATTCATTGTAGACACTGCCCTCTGAGGCCCCAGCCAAGTCCCCAGAAAGTGCACGTGTGTACACATACCCCCATATACAGTTTTACTTAGGATTGTGTGAGGGGTCACAGAGTCCGAAGGTCAGGCCTCCGTATCAGTATTTTTTTTTAAAGCTGCCCAAGTGTTTCTAATCTGCAGCCAAGGGGGAGAGCCACAGCTTGAAAGGAAGATGAGGGTGTAAGAGTTTAGCAGCCAAGAGCTTTCTTAAAAACCCTGGGTGTCCACAGGAAGAGCTGAAGGTACACTGGCATGTGAACAATGGCCTAGCTTCCCTGCCTCAGTTTCCTCCTTTCTGCCTGAAGGAAATCATTCTGCATGCCTTCTCTGCCCCTCCCCAGGCCTGACATGGCTTGGTAAATCAGTCGGCACAGAGGATGTTGTGTTAAAGGTAGAAAGAAAGAAACGCGTCTCCCTCCCCATATAGAGTTGCTGGCTAGCCGCTGTGTTTTCAGTGCAGCCTTAGAATCTTCTGCCAGCAAAGGTGGAACTAAATTCGCTGAATAAGGCAGGGTGCCTCTCTGGAGGTGAAGGACAGAGACTTTCACGTCAATCACCCGGAAGGAGATATTCTTCAAGTAAAAGACTGGAACTCCCAAGGAATAATCATCATCCCAACAGGCATTTGACTTACATTACCTCAATTAATTCTCATGCTCACCCCATCGTGTAGGTAGTGGTCTTACCCTTGTTTTACATATTAGGAGAATGAGTCTCCAGAGGTCAAGTTACTTGCCCAAAGGTCACCCAGCTGCAAGTGTGTTTTGTTTGGCCTGCGTGGTGTTTTCAAAAAAAAAAAAAAAAAAAAATTGGGACGCCTGGTGGCTTAGTCGGTTAAGCGTCCGACTCGCTTGGGTCATGATCTCGCTTCGTGGGTTCGAGCCCGCATCGGGCTCTGTGCTGACTGCCAGCTCAGAGCCTGGAGCCTGTTTCAGTCTGTGACTCCTCTCTCTCTGACCCTCCCCTGCTCACGCTCTCTCTCTCTCTCCTAGAAATAAATAAAACATTTAAAAAAATTATTAAAAAAAAAAATTGATTCATTGCTAACCTTTAAAAATACCCAGATTCGATGTAAGAATCTGGATTTCTGGCTATCTGGCAACCCTGGGCCTTTAAAGTCCCACCTGGCCATGATCAGCTGGAGCTAAGTAGCAGTGCCTCTTTTGGATGAGGGATGGGATCTCTTCAGGGCACCCCAGTCCCCACCACTGCTTCTGTACCCTAGCCAGGGGGCCAGGTGTCAGTTGCCATTTAATATCGTTCTTGTCCTGTTGTGTTGCTGTTTTCATGAACAGAATAATAAAGAGGAGAATAAAACATCTCTTGAGCACACATCTGATCTTGCCCTAGTGAATACTATATTCATGCCTTTCAGCCTGGCCTTGTAAGCATCTGAGCTCATGACTCCTCCACCCCATCCCTCTCCACTGCCTCTTTAACATGAGAGGAGGGAAGGCCAGGCACTTACTTGGGAGGGCACTTGTAGGTGGCTGAGACTATAGGTGGCCTCTGGCCCATGGAGGCCGGCAGGGAGTTAGGAAGTCCAGGGGGCACAGCAGTCAAAGATGACTAAGTGATACTTTCTAGGGCAAACTGTCTAGACTAGCTTTCTGGCCCTTATCTGTGAAACGGGCATAATGGTAATAATAGTACCATGCCTACCTCATGGGGTGATTATCAGGATTAAACGAGTATATGTGTACATATACATGTAGAATAATACCTGGCTCACGGTTTCAGATTCTGTGTCTCCCTCTCTCTCTGACCCTCCCCTGCTCATGTTGTCTCTCTCTCTCAGAAATAAATAAAAAACATTAAAAAAAATTTTTTTTTAAAGAAGAGAGAGTACTCAACAAATGTTGGCTTCTCTTTTGATGCCCCCTAGCCTTTAATATATGGTTTTAGGGGTGCCTAGGTGGCTCAGTAGGTTGAGCCTCTGACTTCGACTCAGGTCATGATCTCACAGTTTGTGTGTTCGAGCCCCTCATTGGGCTCTGTGTTGACAGCTCAGAGCCTGGAGCCTGCTTCAGATTCTGTGCCTCCATCTCTCTCTGTTCCTCCCCCATGCGTGTGCACTCTCTCTGTCTCTCTCTCAAAAAAATAAACATTAAAAAATTTAACATATGGTTTTGTCTGAAAAGTTTCAGCCTGGTCTAAACAATACCATGGAGGATTAAAAGACCCCTGTGATGGGTCAATGTCACAGGGGAAGGTGACTCTTATGGATGCCTCTTCCCCACGGAAAAGGTCTCCTTCTAGGGCCAATCGTGGAAGTTATGGGTGACATTTTATTATGGAAGATGGCATTTCATTCTCTAGGGAGAAGGCAGTCTTATCCTGCTTGTGGGGACCACACAAAGTTCTTTCACACTTCCACGCTTGCTCTTTCTTTACCCAGAATGCCCTCTACCACTTTGTCTACCTGGCAACCTCTTACACATCTTTCTGGCCTCAGCTCGAGTCACCTTTTCTGGGACATCCTCTCTGAGCCTCATCTGCCTCCCCAGGCAGAGCTGACTTAAAAATCTACCCTCCATTAGAATGTGAGCTTGTTGCGGGCAGGGCAAGGCATATATCTTGCTCACTATATCCCCAGTGTCCAGCATAAGTGTCAGGTACTCAGGAAATGCCGATTGACGGGCATGTCAGGAAGAGACAGTTTCAAGAAGACATCCTCACAGCCACATTCCCTGGGGCTCTCCGGCTCCCTGTAGACCTCCTAAACCTGTTTCTGTGTGCATTCTCCCACCCACCCCCAGCCACCGAGTTCTTCAAACCCACATCACAATTTCTCTATGCCCCTCCCAGGATTATCCTAAAGCTCACCTGTGGAGTAGGTGGATGTGCTGTTTTTGGAGCCTTCCCCAATTTAAGCATGCCCTTGTTCCTTTGAACAACCCCTCACCGTGGGCTTCCATCCCCCAGGCTGTTCAGGGGGATGGCGTTGGACACTTCCTGAGGGGATCCATCCTAAGCATCAAATCTGAGATATTTCATGTCCCTATTTCCTTCAGGCCCTGCTCTCCCACTAGGTCTTTCTCCCCAGACAGCATATTTGAATCTCCGATGCGATGCCTCCGTCCAAAGGGGATTTCCAGCCCCAGGAGGCTAGCTGGGAGCTATTTCCAGGTGAGAGGGATTCCAATGGCCCTCCAGTCACACGCCACAGCCTGTCGCCTACATCAGGAGGGGACTGTTCTCACTTTGTTTTAAGTACGGGTCTCTTGTGGGAGAGCGGGCCAGTACGGCCGGGGTGAGGTTTGTATCATCCACCCTTCCTCCTTCCGTTCACAATAACTCGGCAGCACAGCCATGGAAACCTCCCAGGTCTGCTCAGCAGTCTTCTCCTTCCACCTCCACCCAGTGTGGTCCCTGTCACCATCTCCTATCCCAGTGCAATGTCCCTGCCCTGGTGCCTCTACGCGATCTGAGTTCCTCTGCCATGAGTAACTTGCCTGCAGACAAAAACAACTTGAGAGCCATTAAGGGGAATGAGTATCTTTCAGAAAAGCCAGATGATTGTAAAGCATTAACGGATACCTTTGCGATCCTGTCTCAGGAGGAGAAAATGTCTCGTAAGCTGGCACTGGGCCAAAGACTGCTCAGCACAACAGCCCTCCAACCCTGAGAACACGTGTCCTAGGACCCAGGATGTGCCAGAAGAGCCCACTGAGACCTAGCAAGCAGTGAGGAAAGCTGGATGTGCGTTCCCATAGAGTGCCGGTCTCAATGCCACATGCACACACGCAGGCACACGCGCGCACACCCAGAGACAAAGGCGGGGCCACACGTTGGCACAAAAACACCACCCACGCTCTTGCTATAAGACCCACATGTGATTTGCCAACAAATTGCAAATTAACCTCCTAGTGAACAGATTAATGGTATTCATGGCAATTTACACTCCAAGTTTCATAGCAACAGACTTTGAGCATTCTGGTTGCATAAGAATTCAAGGATTTGCAAGTTCCTGGAGACATTGTAGTAATTAACCTGATAAGCCTATGCAAATTAGCCCCAATTTGACACTGTCATTTTTGAATCCAATATCCAGGGTATTTGCCCAGAAGGTTGCCCATTGCCACTCTGGCTCGTTGGCTTGAGGTGCTAAGCTGACAGATGCCAGTTTGCATTTGTCTCTGCAAATGACGCCCCAGAGCAGAACTCCCCATCAGGCCCAAGAAGGGACTGGACAGGTACAAATTGTCCACTTGCATGATGACAGGAATGAAGTCAAGGCTTCCAGGAGAAATGGGAAAGGGGCCCCAGCAAATTCGTACAAGACTGACAGAGCTATCTTTTTAAGATCCTTGGTTTGAGGACAAAAATTCCTGACTTGCGCAAGAGTTGGAGCTTTCCACCTGAAGGTCAAGAGGAAGAGGCCTCTTTGTGGCAAGTTGCCAAGTACCACTGGAGTTTTTTGTATTTCCAGAAAGATCAGCTTCCTAAAATAAAACCGAAAGCTGGGGTTCCCTATTCTTTCCTGGGAAGGTTTAATTGGCTCAATTGCCCATTTTGAGCGAAAAATCAGACTGTACTCAAGTCTCATCAAATCAATCAGCCTATAGACACAGCTTGCATGCTCTCTCCATGGGTAGACTGGTTCCTGTCTAATCATGTTTAGCTTCAGGGGGTGGCCACTCTTCCTCACCCCCACCCCCAACATTGAGCTCCATCCCTGACCTTCTTTTTGATCTCTTGAACCACCAGGCCTCACTGAATCCCCTGATTAATCTGCCCTGTGCTTCCAGCTCTGCAGGGCATAGCAATCAAGCGCCATGGTGGACAGTACCCATACCCACTGGCTACCTACCATTGCTCCCAGCTCAGCTACCCACAGGTGGTTGCTGTTGGTGCTGCAGCCCCACAGATCATCTCAGAAACAGCTTTCGGGAGTGGCCGATGAGCAGGGAAATATCACAGAGAAACGGCCCCGGTCACCCAGACCCGACCTGCCACTAATGGGCTACCATCTGGAACTCAGAATTCTCTGGAATGCAAGGCCAGACAGAGTGGTGATCAGAGCAGCCTCACCACTCTCCAAGAGCCAACACTCAGAGATGACAAAACACTAAACTTACAGGGCTATTCGGTAATAACTATCTTTGTCTGTCTTCCTGAGCAACTTTTAGCTGAGCTGGGATTTCAGAAGTGTTGGAAGACTTCCTGTGCAGCTGCTGGCTTCCTCTCTGAATGGGCACATCGAGCCACCATTCCAAGACGGTGCCTATGGACACTCTCCCTCTGGTCTACCTTCCCAGTCTCACCATGCCCATACCCCTATTCACCCAGTGGCCAACCCTTCTTCTTTGACTGCCAAAACCACTTAGTGTCTACCATACTGGCTCCCAGAACTGTGAGCCCAGGACCCTGGGGACTGCACAGCACTGCAAGAGGGATGCATATCCGTACACTGTGAAGCATCGCCGGTGGCTGTGTCAATCAACAGCTGATGATGATGATGACAACGATCACGACGACGATGATGATGATGATGACAGTTCCCATGTGAGGAGCATTTACTACATGACGTACTGTTTACATGGGCTTGACATGCAGTATCTCATTGAATCTTTGTAATAACCATATGAGCTTGGTATATCATTAGCCCTGCTTTGCAGACAAGGGCACTAAGACAAAGCCTTGAGCAACTTGCTCGGTATCACACAGGTAATAAGTGGCAACACCAGAAGTTAAACCCTGGCTGACAGGTGCCGGAGACTAGGCATTTAAGCACTATCCTAAAACATCTCACATGTGTATATATTGCTATATTCCAAACATTAGGCAGGTGTCACAATGAATAACAAGATCCATTTTAAAACATCATACATTTATATTAGTTTGTGGTCCTTCTGTGTTTCTCAGTCAATGGATGCGAATGGTAAAACTGCTGTCAAGAGAGGTCCACCAGATGGTTCCTTGACTTTAACCAGATTGAGAACCATGGGCATTTTGTGCATGGAGTACTCCCCGTGTTCTTTCACCTACAAAGGTACTCATTCTCTCATATGTTCACCTTTGGTTTTATTTTATTTCATTATTTAAATTTTTTTTAACTTTTTGGGGGCCCTCGGTGGCTCAGTTGGTTAGGCGTCCAGCTTCAGCTCAGGTCATGATCTCACGGTTCGTGGGTTCGAGCCCTGTGTCGGGCTCTGTGCTGACAGCTAGCTCAGAGCCTGGAGCCTGTCTTGGGATTCTGTGTCTCCCTCTCTCTCTGACCCTCCCCTGCTCATGCTGTCTCTATCTCTCTCTCAAAAATATAAATAAAATATTAAAAAAATTTTTTAAAAATTTTTAACTTTTTAATTTTATTTTTGAGAGAGGTGGGGGGAACAGCAGAGGGAGAGGGAGGGAGAGAATCCTAAGTAGGCTCTATGCTCAGCACAGAGCTCAACGTGGGACTTGATCTCATGACCCTGAGATGATGACCTGAGCTGAAATCAAGAGTCTGATGCTTAACTGACTGAGCCACCCAGGTGCCCCACCTTTGGTTTTATATCAAACAACCTGTGTGTCTTTGTAGATATGACAGAGGTGGGGAGCCATGTTTAAAGCTATCTGCATATTTCATCATTCATTCAACAGATATTTATTGAGCTCCTACTATGTGCTAACCGCCAGGGATACTGCAATGAACAAAAGAGATAAAAATTCCTGTCCTCATGGAGCCTGCATTCCAGTGACAACAAACAAATAAGCGAAATTATTGATATTTTAGGGAATGATAAATGCATTGGAGAAAAATGAAGTAAGGGGATACAGTTTCTGGATGAGTGATGGCAATGTTAAATCTGGAGGTCAGACCTCAGTGCTCTTCAACAGGGCGAAGACTGCAAGGAAGGGAGGGAGGGAGCTCTATAGCTTTCCGGGGGAAGAGTCTGTTAGGCACAAGGGAAAGCATGTGCAAGGCCCAGGTACAGAGTGTGTCTGCGGTGACCAAGGACTGTGAAGGAGGCCCAGTGCTGCTGGAAGTTGTTCTGTGAGAATACAAATGAATGGCTGTGGGTGTAGATGTAGATCCAGGAGTGGGCTCTGTCATTAGATCTCTGGGTGGTTTAGGAGGACCACCTTAACCTTGGCCAGCTTGCAGGACTAGTCTAGGCACAATTATGAGGCAAATGCACATGTCTGCCACTCCTCAATTCCCTGGTCCTTTGCTTCCGCAGAATCCCATTTGCCCCTTCAGAATTCAGAGCTTTCCCAATGCTCTCTGCCATCAAAGTCAGTCCCCTAGCCTGAGGAATAAAGAGCACAACTTGGGAGACCCCCAGATCTGGGATGGCCTTATTGTTCCACCTCTTCCTAGCTGTGACTTTCTTTGGGTAAGTCACCTCCTTCTCTGAGCCTTAGTTCCCTTATTTTTATAATGGAGGGGTGCCTGGGTAGCTCAGTCGGTTGAGTATCCAACTCTTGATTTCAGCTCAGGTCATGATCCCAGGGTCATAGGATTGAGCCCCACATTAGGCTCCATGCTGAGCTCGGAGCATGCTTAAGATTCCCTCTCTCAGGGCGCCTGAGAGGCTCAGTTGGTTAAGCATGCAACTTTGGCTCAGGTCATGATCTCAAGGTTCATGAATTCGAGGCCTGCATTGGGCTCTGTGCTGACAGCTCAGAGCCTAGAGCCTACTCTGGATTCTGTGTGTGTCTCTCTCTCTGCCCTTCCCCTGCTCAAACTCTGTCTCTCTCTCAAAAATAAACATTAAAAACTATTTTTAATAAACAAATAAAAATTAAAACAGATTCTTTCTCTTTCCCTCTGCCCCTCTCCCTCACTCATGCTCTCTCTATTGCTCTCTAAAACAAACAAAAAAAAAAGACTTTAGTTTTTTAAAATGTTTTAATATTAATTTTTGAGAAACAGAGACAGAGAACAAGTGGGGGAGGGGCAGAGAGATAGGGAGACACAGAATCCAAGGCAGGTTCCAGGCTCTGAATTGTCAGCACAGAGCCTGACGTAGAACTTGAACTCATGAATTGTGCAGTCATGACCCGAGCTGAAGTAGGATGCTTAACTGACTGAGCCACCCAGGTGCCCCCCCAAAAGATTTTTTAATGGGAATAGTAAGGATTAAATGAGATACTGCATGTAAAATGCTGAGCTGTGTGCTTGGCACATAGTAAATACTCACGAAATGGTAGTTGCAATTATTCATTCACACCTAGGCATAAAGTATAGAGAACAATCTGTGTGCCTTCCCCTAAAAGGCCTATGGATTTCTCGCAAGGAAAATTCTTGAATATAGCAATTGTGGATCATCAGTAGAGAGAAAAACAAGTAGAATCATTATTATGGGAAATATCCTACATTTTTAACACCACAAATGAGCATTTGTAATGTGAGGGAGGTTGGAATGATTACTGGGCTCAATGGGTGCCTTTTCCGGGTGGGTCTGCATTTAGCTTTAAACCGATGGGGGCTCTGAACAGTAGCATTCCCAGCATCGCTGGGCAAGTGCGAAATTCAGATGAAGCCGCGGATCTCCTGAACCAGCATGCAGAGATGTTTCCAGAGTCCATTCCCTCTGTTGCTTTTACCCTGGCCGAGAGGGCGGGGGAGATCAGAGTGATGGTTCCAAACCCAGAGCGGAAAACCTCTGGGGTCAGCAGGCCCTCCAGCCTGAGGGGCCTAACTGTGTATGTCTTCTCCACTTCCACACATCCCTACGTGCCATCCTGCTGCTCACGTCACCTCCTCTTCCTGTGCTCTGGACAGACAGTCCCGGCCGGCCACGGAAAGTGGTCACTGACAAGGCGCTGTCAGCTGCCGGGAGCTTTCCCCAGGGCCCCCAGCCAGAGCTTGGGCATGGCAGCACCTTACTCTACAGAGTGGTTACCTCCTGGACAAATTTCTTGCAAATCAAATTTTCACATATCAAAGCCTGTTTTCCATTTAACTTTTAACATAAAATTGGAGATGTGTTTCTCTGAGGAGAAAAAAAAAACAGAGCCCCGAGACTTAATAAAAATCACATTTATGAATGCCATGCAGGAACACACTTGAAAATCACACATGTGAATGGGGAAAAAAAAAAAAGAGAGTTTTCTTATAAAATATTAACAATGCCCCCAAATGAGTCGCCAGATCGGAATACAAAATAGCTAGCATTGTTGTAATGTTCGGCACCACAGCTTAAATGCCTAAAAGAAAAACGACGGCAGCTTAAGTGAACAGAACACACCGGACGAAAAAGTTGCCCAGCTTTTATACAGTTGCCTTCCTAATGTTCTACAGCAGGGGACCAACCATGCAGCATTCTTTAGAGGTTCGGATCCCGAGCTGCTGAGTTTCAGAAATGTACAGGTTGATCTGGGCCAGAGAACAGAACAAACCAGCGGAACTGTGGTACTGCTTTAAAATGCCCCCAGGAAATGAGTTCATTGGGGGCATGGGCAGACTTTCTGGAAACACAAGGCTCCGAAGACCTGAAAACTCCTGTAAAGTGAGTCTTTGGGTACCACATAGTGAATCAGCTCCCCAGTTTCTAAATGCCGTCTTGGCTAATGTCTTTCTGTGGAGTCTCTAGACAGTGAGAAATTCCTGTGAAGGCCTTTCTAGCCTGAGCCTCTCCCTCAAAGCATGTTGTGGGGAACACGAGTCACAGAAGAGGCCCCCAAAAGGCATTCTACTGACAAAAGAAGTTTGAGAAATGGAGGGTACTCGGAATCAGCACTTCTCAAAATGTAACGTGCATACAGGTGACCTGAGGATGCTGATTCGAACTCAGGAAGTGTGGGAGGGACGGAGCTCCCAGAGTCTACAGTTCCAGCAAGCTCCCAGGTGATGCTGATGCTGCACACTTTGGGTGGCAAGGTTCTAAATGTCCTCTTGGGAATTCGTGATTGTCATTAGTATGTTAAGGGCTCTGAGAAGCCCTGTCGTAAAGTTTAGCTTATCTGATCCAGCATTTGTCGAACTCATTTGTACCAGGAAACCCTTTCTCTCCCCCATGGTACCTATTAACCCCTCACACGTAGGGTACCGTGGCAGCCAATTTGGGAAGTGCTGCTCAAGCTAATACTGCTCTACCTGGAGTGACTCTGCATCATCTGAAAAGTAGACATCGTGGGACATGGCCACAGACCTCATCTAGGGCTAGTTAATAGCCCTGCAGAGACCAAGGTATGCCAGGGCTGTGAATTGCCGTTGGGCTTCAGGCTCCAAGCTCAATGACAGCAAAATGCCATAAAGTTCTATTTACCATCCTGCCATATCCACTCTTCCCAAAATGCTTTACAACCTTAATGTGGCTTGAGCTGAAATGAGAGCAGGGAAAAGCGGGGAGATTTGGAGGAGAGAGGAACAGGTATTTTCGAAAGGGGAATGAAATGGCGTGATAAGAAAATAACACTGAGAGTAGACAGGAGGTAAGGGATTCAGGCATTAGCGGAGGCAAGGAGGACAGAGGCATCAGCGAGAGATGCTAGTGGGCAGGTTGCCCTGGAGGTGCGACGAGGAGAAAATATAGACTCTGTAAAATCAGACCCTGTAGAATGCTACCTATTTTCCCCAAAGTTCTGCTGTGCAAAGTGTTCGGCTGGGAGGCCCTCTCTGAGCAGATTTCTCATGCTCATGGCATTGTCCACTTGATGGAAAGGGTCTGGGTCGTCGGCTCACATAGGAGGGTGTCTGCTCACACTTATGGTGATCTGCTACTCCGAGAGTCTCTATCCTAATTGGCAGATGGGTCTGAGAGAGCTGCCCAAGTATCAGAAGCCAGTGCAGACAATGCTCCCAAATTGGAAAACATGAGAAAAACAAGCACCCCCTGATGTGGGTGGCTGAGCCACCCAGGTGCCCCATGAACTCAATTAATTGTTGTTAATATTGTTTTTTTGTTTGTTTGTTTGTTTTACTATTGTTAAAAGCAGCACTTGGCACAAAGAAGGTGTTTGACGAATGATCACTGATATGATGACAGGATGACAATGACCATGATTATGAGGCTGTTATTGATGATGAGGGAGCTTGCTTTCCCTGCTTTGGTGGTTAGCACCAGGAGGCAGTAAGTTTTGAAAGCTTTGGGGTCAAACAGTCCTGGGTTTGAATCCTGGTTCTGCTACCGAGTCGGAGGTGAGCAGTCATCCCAGTTGTAAAACGGGGACGAGGACTCTAGTCACCTCACCGTCGTGAAGGCAGAATGAGATGATGCATGGGAAGTGACAAGCCCAGTGCCTGGGGTATCATAAGCCCTGACAGGTGTCAGCCAGCTAACTAGTGATCCAGTGTGTGAGAACTTGACCGAGCTCTGGAAAGCAAAGTTTCAGGAGTCAAAGTCACAGTCCAGTCTTGGAATCGCAGACAGGTCTATAAAAGGCTTACGTACACATTAAGTGTCTTTTAAACATTACCATGTCACACACATAAAAAGGAAATAATGTGTTCAGGCCCACATACAGAAAGCCACCTGTTTGCTGAGGAGAATTTCCAGTGCATAGAAACTCCTAACTCAAAGCTTAGTGTTTGGTTGGTTTGTTGGTTTGTTTTCAGAATAGTATCTTTTAGGGGTGCCTGGGTAGCTCAGTCGGTTGAGCCTTTGACTTCGGCTCAGGTCATGATCTCCAGTCTGTGAGTTCGAGGCCCCTGTCGGGCTCTGTGCTGACAGCTCAGAGCCTAGAGCCTGCTTTGGATTCTGTGTCTCCTCTCCGCCCCTCCCCGGCTTGCACTCTGTTTCTCTCTCTCTCAAAGATAGATAAACATTAAAAAATTTAAATAGTGCCTTTTAGTTCAAAAAGAAGATCTCAAAAAAGAAATTACTAGAACTCATTAGACTCTAAGTACCAGACACATGGGTTTAGCTCACCACCAAATCCAAAGCACCTAAGCACAGTGGCTGGCAGGAAATGATGTCCAGCAAATGTCCACTGAATAAAATATCACATGTTGGTCTCAAAGTGGTTTTGTAGCAACAGTATATATTCTTTTAGGTCATGCATCAGGGATGCTTTTCTCTGCACTTGGGAAAGTCCTGTGAGTCTGCAAACGGGCCAAATTTGAATATTAGGCATAAGGGCTGGACGCCCACAAGTACACAAAGACTCCCTCAAGTGGATACACAGACAGTCACTCTTCAAATGCTTTGCCAACTTCGAGCCTCTCCTGCAAGATGTGGGCCCTGCTTCTTTGGATAGAAATAGCAGAGCTTGCTTCTGTGATGGTTCTCTGAGCCCATGGGGCTGGAACGATGAGGCATTCCAGGGTCTTTGTCAAAACCGTGCGGATGTGGGGGGAAATTTCAGCCACCTCACCAGCTGGCACCAGAACCCTTCTTAAGGGGAGAACTACGACTGTCTTTAGGGAAAGGTTTTGATAAGCTGCTTGCCTTGACAGCCTGGGTAGGCAGGCGCCAAGGCAACAGAGGAGAAAGCGTAACGCCGGGTGGTGAAAACCAACAGAGCTTTGGGTTGTGAGGGAACAGACAGGAGGGAGTAAACGGAGGGAAGTAAATGGAGGGAAGAGAGGGAACGGGAACAGGATAAGAGGGTAAAGCCTGGCTGGGAAAATGGCCAAGGATCCCTCAGGTCTGGGATCCCTGACCTCACATTTTTACATTGTCTGCCTTGCCGTCAGTGAACTCCCTGTGTCCCCAAAGCCCTTCTACCCACAATTCCTTGGGAGAATGGTTATTTGGGGTGGGGTGGGCTTAAGGAAGAGGGCTAAGTTCCACATTTTGGTTGGCATGGCAAGATGCAACAAGTGGGATGTTTAAGCCAGCGCTCCTAATGCCGGCTGCCGATTAGAATCCCGCGAGATTCTCTGAGATGCCCCAGGCGCCTCCCCTCACTAGTTTGCGGAAGGGTCTGGCATCAAAGCTTCTAAAAGCTCCCCAAGTGACTCTGAATGAGCAACCAAGGTGTAGGCTGTTTCACTGGTATAGATTAAACTCTTTTAGGAGAACCGGGTGCTTGCAGCCAGCGAGGGTTGGGGGAACCAGAAGAGAGGTCTTCCCCAGGAATGCAGAGATCTAGAAGGGCATGGATCTTGGAGGAATCTTATTTCCTTCTTCGGGACATGGGAGAGCACACGGACACCTGGATTACAGGGATAACGGGTGCCAGTTGTCTGGTTTCTTCCCGGGCCCTGCAGTCCTCTCTCCCTGGCTGAGCAATTATAACTCCTGACCCAGCTCATTATGTTCCACCTTGTTGCGAACATATCCTCACTCCCCTTCCCATCAGGCATCATTTGCCCAGATCCTGTTTATTTGTGGACCTGCTCTTGACAGGTAGGAGTGAATGAATCTGATATATGAAAACTTCTCTTAGACTAGGAAAACAAAAACAAAGACAAAAAACAAATGTACATTTTAACAAGAGTCTTCAGGGATAGTGACTTGACACACAGTTAATAATTTTCAAGGATGGTGGCAAAGCATGGAGGATGTCTTGTGTGGTAGAAAGGGAGCTGTGGAGGCTTTCAAAGCACACCAAGCACACCATGTGGGTAGATGGTTACCCATGCAGCTGATTACTGGAGAGCCACATCTGAGAAATATCTGGAAAGGCTGGGCCCATTCTTTGTGCGAGACTGGAGATGGCACACAGGGAAGGTCCAGGCATATCTCAGCCTCATGGGGGCTCTTTTCACATCCACCCACCAGTGTCTCCCCCCCCCCGCTCCTCATTGGCCCTTCTAGCTCTTTACCCTCTCCAGCATTTTATGCAGCTCTGAATAAAAGAAGCTTTACAGGCCACATGCTACCCTGTTAAAAGCTCACTCCATCATGGACGAGGCAGGAGTCAGCATTTCAGGGGCAGTTTAGCTGCAGCCAGAGAAGACAAAGGTAGAGAATGGCAGATCACAGGTGTCAATTCCTGGCTTTTATAGGCCCCGGCCTGAGGGATGGATCATCCTGCCATAGCTCCCGAAGCTAAATGTGACAAATGAGTGCTCTTTGGTGGGAAAACCATTAAGCAAGATAGAATCAAGGAGGAACTGTTCTCTTTCCTATGTACCCCTCCCTCCACCTCTGCCCTCCATCTCTGCCCTCCACACTGGAACAACAGCTTGAGATAAGGCGAGGCTTTCAAAGACCCCGAGGTCCCAGGGGCTACCTGTTGGCAGTGGTCACGGCTCCCCCAGGGGTAGAAGCTTGAATTGAGCAGGCTGCAAACTCTAAATCAGAATGAGACTTGTAAATCTGCTGAGCCTCTTCCTTTCCAGAACTCAGATTCTTTTCTTGTTGAACACAGAAGTAGGGTGCTTTTTTAAAACCTAGTAAACCAATTAAATTTAGAAGGAACCTGTAGATTTTCTAAGCTATTGAACAAAATTTAAGTGGCCACTTCATCTGAGCAGACTAAACATTGAATCTGGTTCAGGGACTTTCTCCAGGCCTGGTAGATGCTTGTTTGGGAACTCTCTGCTCTTTCTCAATCTTCTCTACTGCATTCCCCATCTTCCCACATGCCCCCACCCCACCCCAGCCCCGCCAAGAAAATCTCAACTGATAAGTTCCTGCAGTAAGGTCCCTGCAGAGACCCACCCAGTCCTAAGCCAGATTCCTGAAAAAGAACTGCCTCACCAGCAGAGGACCCCAAGCTCCATGGCATGAGAGGCTCTTCCAATTGCAGGATGCCTTCCCCTTTCCTTCCCTCTCACCAAATTACTTGGTTGGCTTAGCCTACTAGTGTGACTGAATGAGAACATTCTCCCAGACTGTGTGGTTCTTTCCAAGACAGTTCAAAGAACCGGGAAGCAGGTATTTCTGACAGCGAGCTAACTGGGGTTCCCTCCTCTTTATAGCCCTCACACCTAGGCATGACCAGATCTTTGGCCTTTGAAATTAGCTAACGATATCCTTAGGGATTTCCACCCACCTCTGGGGAGAGGACTGAGCTGTGAGAAGTCCCGGCACTGGAGGGCGGCTGGTGAAGCAGGCACTGGGAAACCAGAGAGGCAGGAGAGGAACCGTAGAGAGGACTCTACAAAGCCTGGCTCCTGTCTGGTATCCATTTGGAGGTGGACTTGCCCTGGCTTGCCGGGTCCCTCGATACCCCTGGATGGGCATCCCAGCCTTCTGACCTGGCCCTGGTCCTGGCTCTAAGGCCCAGAACCTGACTGCCACTGCCCTGTGTCTCCATCCCCCTGGATCTTCCTGGCCAGGACCCACACCTGGCTCCCCTCCCCCCTCCCTCCACCTAGGGGAGCCAGCTGGAGCCAGCGATGCCCATGACCACACAGCTTGTGGGGCAGGAGATTGATGGCAGGCCCTCCGCTTTCTTTCCCCGCCCCTTCTTCCACTGTCTGGCTCCTTCCAGCTCTGGGATTTGGAGACGAGGGGGGAGGCAGAGAGGGAAACTGCTTAGCTGTCTCATCCACATTCTTCTTGATTCAAGGGTTTTTGCTAGTCCTCACTTGAAGGGGCTCAGCCGAGAAGATGCTGGCCTCCGTCTCAGAGTGGAGAGGCTTCAGGGAACCTGCCCCCCTCCTTGTCACCTACCCTCTGGCTGGCCCGGTGCTAGTCCTGACCTGAGGCCCCTTTCTTCCCCAGCAGCACTCCATTGGGCGGTTTCTTTCAGGCCCATCTGGCACCATAATGCACTGGCCTCTGGGAGGGCCCAGTGAGCTTGTTTGGAAGGCTTGGGCCTGTGTGGCCCGGGAGTGAGGGAGGGGACCCTTTAAGCCTAGCCAGAGGGAGCTACTCTGATCCCAAGGACCAACCTGCCCCCCTCCCTCTCATGCCTCAGAGGTTTCTACTGTGTGTTCCTGGCCCTGCCACAGCCCGGCCCCTGCAGCCCTAGGAGAACATGCTCAGTCACTGGTGGGGTCTTGACACGGCACTAGGTGGACATGATGGAACTCTCCGGCCAAGAGCCCCTCCCTGCCTACCCTGCATGTATGCTTCTTTGCAGTGAAAAGCACCAACAGCAGGCCTCCATCCAGACCAGCAGGCAGGGAGCTAGAACAAGCTGCCGTGCTCCAGGCGAGTCCTCCATATCCTCCTCCCCCCTCATCATGGCCCATAGCCGGCCTAGGGGATGCGTTCTGGCTTTGACAGCTGACTACAGAGGGGCAGCTGGGAGGGCAGGGCACAGAAAGCAGGGGACACAGCAGTCAGAGTCACGATTCAGACAAGCAGTTGGCATCAGGCTTCCAGGAAGGGAGCAGGCATCCAAGATGTGGCGGGTGAGCCAAACAGGTGGGCAGAGCACGGGGGCAGAAGACACAGGGATCAGAGAGCTCCGAAACCTGCGAGTCTTCGTGGGGTGGGCCCCAGACTCCAAGAGACCCGCCTTGCTGGCGTTCTGGCCCTCGTGCTCAGAAGGTGGCTGGCAAGAACAAAAAGCCTGGGACGAGGAGCCTCAGTGGGGAAGCCCAGGAGCCCAGGGGTGGGTCACCGTGGAGCACGGGGGGCCCATGGCTGATTGCAGCCTGAGCCACAAGTAGTCTATTCTGTGCCTTTGTGTAAAAAGGTTAGTAAAAGCCACTCCTGGGGGAACGCAGCCCCACGAACAGTATGACTTTGTTAGATGAAAACCCTACCCCTTCATCCAAGTGGACTCAGCCCTGCACCATGGCCACATGGTTTGGGGAGCAGAGCTGGGCTGGATTTATGCCCCTACTTTCCTCATGGCTAAGCACCTTTATGCAGTTCACAGCCTGAGCAACGGTACTTGGTAGCCCTTACTGCAGCAAATAACTCTCCTCCTTCTTCACACTGAAGTGCAGGGAGGCTGAGCTGCTGAATGCCTTGGCTGCATCCCATCCTCATCGGCTTAGAAGCAAGGGAAGGGCTGGGTCTCTGGACAGGGACGGTGATAGGTAAACCCAGCTGGGGACACCAGACCAGCAGGTGTCCGTGAGGTTGAGGTGGAGATATCTTTTCCTCTCTGAGGGAGTCATTTTCCAGGTCCTTCTGCCCATCAAGGATTTTGCAATTATTTGGTTTAACTGTGTTTTATTCTGGCATGAACATAATACTCATGTTTTTTGTATCCCCCAACCTGTCCCTTGGACCGCCCTTCCCCAAATCCCCCACTTAACTTAACTGCCCTGCCCACTAGCGTCACTACTCCTATGCAAGGAAACTCTTTGCAGACCCTGTTCCCTCCTGCTCTGCTCTCAAGTGGAAACTGGGCTATATTGGCATGACAGTGATCCTCAGTTTCCCTATCTATATCCTGGGGACAGATCAAGGTCCCTTCCCACCTGAGGTTCTACGACTCCAAAAATATTACTTCTGCCCCAAGGTTTGCTCCCTGGCTCGGCCTCTCCAGCAACCCAACAAAGGACCGTGCCACCCTGAAAGCTGGGGTGGGAAAAATACAGGTCCCAGGGCATTTGCTGGTGACCCCTATGCTCAGCGTCACAGGCCAGGTACAGCACAGATCAAGAGCCTCGGATGGAGACCAAGGGAGATGGCCCAGCCTGTAGTCTGCCAGCGGCTACTTACTAACAAGCACTTCACTGACATTGTCTTCATTTCAGAGCAGCCTTTCCAGTAAGCCTCTGCGGACAAAGGAGAGGGAGGGGGAGCAGGCTGGAGACAGAGTGAGGACCTACTGGAGCTTGGCCTGACTCCAGAGCATGGCCATCTTGCTGGGTAAGACAGGCAGGGAGGAAGGGCAAGCCTCTTCCAAGACGGGTTTCTGTCGGCGCCACCTAGGAAAGATGTTTGCGAGAAAAAGAAGTCTCGGCTCCTGGGGTTTTTGCTTGCCAGCACAATGTGTTAGGATCCATAAAAAAGGGCTGCTTAGGACCTTAGGATTAATAAATTGGGTGGACTTGGGTAAGTCCCTTCCCCTTGCCGAGTCTCCGTTTCCTTAGGTGTAAAATTAGGAAGGAAACTGAACTAGTAAATAATCTCTAACATTCTACCTTATCCTCATCTGTCCAATCTCCCACCTGTGTTACACTCATTTGTTCTGACGACACTGCATTGGCCTTGCTCACAGCCCGATTTCTTTCAGTCCCAGGCTCCATTAGTTTGGAATATGGCTATCAAACATGACATGGAAGGAGATCCAATTTTTGAAAGGCTGAAGTCTCAGAGACTCAAGAGAGGAAGTGAGAACTCACCAAGGATTCATTCGGGCCTATTCTTTTCCAGACCAGCTTGTACCCCCCCCCCGCAATGTAGGCCTCGCTACTTACTCGGCACTTATGTGTGCTTGCTCTCTTGCTCATTCTCCCTCTCTCTTTCTCTCTCTCTCCCTCTCTCACTTGCTTGCTCTTGCTCTCCCTGGCTTGCTCCATTCTCTTGGTGGCATTTATCCTTTATGGTGATTAATGTAGACACCAGGCAAATGCTGGCCAAAGGAAAATGTAAATTAAGTCCCTGTTCCTTTCCCTTGTGCCCTGAGAGGGTCAGTCAAAGCTCTTCTGTCTGCTGAAGAGGGATGAGGCCCTGGTGGGTCTGAATCTGGGCAGGTACAGTAAGGCAACAGCAGGGACAAAGTGATCGCCACAAACTACAGCTCATCACGTTGGTTTGGGGGGTAATCCTCACCCTAATGGCCCTGTTGAGTTCTGAAATGATCCTTAGGCCCTGCCAGCAGTGAGATGGATGGCACCTTCATGCTTCAGACAAGAACATCTGGAGGGCCCCAGACCTGGGGCAGAGCCTCCTCTTCTCTCATCGGCAAAGGCTCAAATGAGGAACAGAACACATGTAGGCAGGGCTGGGTGACTCAATCATGGGAACCTTCCTTTTGATTGCTCCTCTCACCAAACCCTGAACCACCAAGCTGTTACGGGCCGGGCCACCTTTCAGAGAGCCCTTCTAACCCTCACCTAGAGGACGTGCAGTTTGATGAGATTTTGAGAGTGCAGCTGGGTGGCACAAAGCCAACCAAAATGAACCGATGACAGTTTCAGCAACTTCTGATGACAGTTTCAGCAACTTCTCTTTCTCCGCTTCATTCTGTCGCGGAGTACTCATGACCATCGCCAGGGGCCGGACGAGGTATGTGGCCCAAACTGGTCAGTCAGCCCCTGAATAACATGGAGCTCTTGAGACACCCCTAACTGTAAGCTGCCTCATGTTGCAACCTAAGGCCCCTCCAGGTAACAACTTTCCGATAACCCACCCCAGGAAACATCCACAGTGGACAACTGGCTCAGCTCTGCCGTCTTACCTCTCAACTGACCATTAGTGGCCAACCACACAACACTCCATCCGTTGGCTCCTCTCCATCACGTGTTCCAATCTCTCACATGCTCTTTGGGCCCGTGACCCAATCTTTGGCTAATATAGATAGCCATGTGTCCATTTCTCCACAAGCCTGCTCACACTAAGAGTTTCTTTTATCCCCTATGCTCTATCATGAATATTTTCAAATATACGAAGCTGCTAAAGTAGCATTAAAAACAATGCAAGAATCACCTTCACATTCATCACCTAGAATCAACATTTGTTAATATTTTTGCCTTATTTCTGTGTTTGTTTGTACACTTTTTTTATTGTGGCAAACTACAACATAAAAATTACCACTTTAAACATCTTTTAATGTTTATTTTTGAGCACATGAGAGAGAGAGAGACAGAGCTCAAGTGGGGGAGGGGCAGAGAGTGAGAGGGAAACACAGAATCCGAAGCAGGCTCCGAGCTCTGAGCTGTCAGCACAGAGCCCGACACGGGACTCGAAGTCACAAACTGTGAGATTGTGACCTGAGCCAAAGTTGGATGCTTAACCGACTGAGCCACCCAGGCGCCCCATCATTTTAACCATTTTTAAGTGTATAATTCAGTGGCATGAAGTACACTTACCAACATTCATCACCAACATCCATCTTTATCATCCCAAACAGAAGCTCGCTACCCATTAAATACTAACTCCCCATCCTCCCCAGCCCCTATTTGTATCTTTTAAATGCTGTATCATTTTAAAGTTTCAAACATCATGACACTTCACCCCTAAATACTTCCATCCCATCATTCACTCCTAAATATTAGAACATTCCAATATGGCATTCCAATGCCATTCTCACAATGAAGACAATTAAGCTGCTACCCAATTGTCAGGGTCTTCTTAAATAAACAAAGGTTTCTACATGCAAAATGAGGGGCATGAGTCACAGCTAGTCATTTCATAAAGTGTGAAGTGCTGTATAAATGTGAGATATTAATAACCTTATTAGATGACCCTGTAAATTTGTTTCAGCTCTGAAATTGAATTCGTATTTATCCTTTTCCAAAGGGTTCTGCCTCCAGATCAGTTGATGTGCCAGAGGCCACTCTCAGCCCCTCCCAAGCTCCCCAGGGCAGGGAGACACACACCTGTGGGGAGGGGCCCTAATCCAGTCTGGCCTTTTCTACCCTCACACCTGATCGGCAATAAACAACTCTACCGAATTAATGCATGCAAATCCCATCAGTGACTCCACAGGGTGAAAATGCCATAACTGGAGAGGAGGCTTAAGTACTTGGCCGCAGCCAGTGGGGACCTTCATCAGCACTTGCCGGACCGCCATGCTGGCTGCTGGCCCTAGGCAGGACAGGTGCCCAAGAAAGTGGGGTGTTGAGGGACTTTATTCCGCACCTGCAGCACCACCACCACCCACCTCCAAACCAGGTTCTCTGCTCTGTTAGCTCAGCTCGGAACACAAGGCCCTCAAACATTTGAGCTCCTTAGTCTCCATATTTGTCTCTGTCTCCAAATATCTGCACACGGTCACCAATCACTTGAGTTTTTGGCTGCTTTTTCTCCCCAGCCATCTTAACAATCAATTTCTGTGTGATTGCATGACTCGGCTTTGCAGTCTAGCGCAACCAGGCACTGAGTCAAACATTTTCTTTTTCTTTATTTATACTGTGTCTTGTTTCAGAAAGGATTTAAAACGAGGAGACAAACATTTAGTAAACACCCTGGACCAGATGCTCGAAACTGTGTGAGGTGTTGTGGGAAATGCGAGAGAGAAACACTTTTTTTTTTTTTTTTCCTTATCCTCAGTTGAGTTTACAATTCACAGGGAGACATGACTCTCTTAGGAGGCAGCTAAACCACAACGTCATTGGCTTGGGGACTGGGATCCCGAACACCTGGGTTCTTACTCCTGAGCTTGGCAACTCGGCAGCTGTGGCTGGTGGAAAAATGACCTGTTTCCTTACAGGTAAAATGAAGGAGCTGTGCACGGATGTTTGTATGAGCAAAGAGACGGTGCAGAGACACTGCTGGTAACATTGGTTTTCTGAGTGGATGGGATCATAGGGGCTTGAGAGGGAGATACATTTTTTTTTTCCTTTAAGCCTCCCTGTGTTTTTGACTTGTTATAATTAGCATGTATGACCTTTGTGGTTAAATAAATCTAGCATTTACAAGTGGGGCTGGATGGGACCAGCTAAATTCTGGTTTAGCTCTAACCATGGTCTGTGATTACATGTGGTTCACACAATACTGAGTTTTTGGAAGAAGAGAAAGCTCACTGCGGGCGTTGATGGTCGGGGAAGGCTTCCTAGAGAAGGTGGACTGGTAGGGACCAGGAGAGGTATCCTTGGCAGGAGGTGGAGGCCATAACAGGGGGCGGAGGGCAACGAGGAGACTAACTCTTTCCCAAGGCCCAGATGCATTCTAGGTTGGCCCCCAGGGGGGGCCTTGAAGGCCAAGGAGAGAGCCTCAGAGCAGGAACAGCTCAGATCAGTCCCCTCCCCAGGGGGCAGGTCCAGGCCCACCTGCAATGAAAGCAGCTGCAGAATCTGAGCAGCAGAGTCTAGAGGCCCCAGCCTGGTGCTCTTGGATCACAGAGTAAGCATAACACTTGGGTATTAGCTAATCAATCTCGTAAATTCATCTCCCTTTTACTGGGATCTGTCAGGAAGCTGATTAAATGCTGTGCGAGTGGGATTTGGCTCAGATGCTAGCCGGGAGCTTGGGGCTGAAGTTTTTCAATGTTCAGCTCATGCATAAAATTCATAGTTTATCATTACCCAGACTTGCTTCTCTAGAACTATCCAGATGGGAATATTTCTACATGACAGTCCTATCCTGGGTGAGCTGTTTGCCTGGCCTCTCTCTCCACAGCTCTCTCTGCAGTAGGTACTCCCCCCCCCCAAAAAAAAAAACCCCATAAGCTCAGTTCTGTCTGCATTATCGCCAGCCAGGATGTCATCCCTGGGGCACTCAGCTGGCTCTCCCTCTTTCCTGGGGCTCCAAAGGGACTCCCTGGGGCAAGGCCAACATCCTCTATCTCAGATATCCTAGGGCAAAGGTGGGGAGGAGGCTCTGCATGCTACTGCTCTCATCCCCTGCTCCCGTGTCTGGCTAGATACCCTCTGGCTGTCCCCACTGCTCCGGGCTCTCCTCTCTCAAGGGCCCAAGTTCCCCCAAGTCATTTAGGCCTGGATTCCAGCCCCTGAGGCCAGTCCCTCCTCTGCCCCAAACCCTCAGCCTAACCAGGTGAAGTAATCCCAGCTATCAAGCAGATGGGAAAGAGGTGGGGAAGGGACTGAGCCCAGCCCACGAACTTCAACTTTTGCCTCTCTGCTTCCCTTTCTCCTACCTGCTCCGAAGTCTAAACTTGCCCCTGGTGGATTGCTTCATTTAGGAGGCGCTGAGCTTCATTTGCTCATCTGGAAGGACTCTCTGAGATCCCCCTTGATATGATTATGCATACAACCCCAGCAGCCACAATGGAACTGGAAACCCTGTGTTTGTCCCTCCTGTCTTCCTCTGAAGAATAATGATACCAGGACCAGCAGGTACCATGCAGTAAGCACTCACTGAACGCCAGGCCCTGTGCTCATTCAGAGGTCTCGAGGCAGGGGTCCTACGTGAACCTGCGGCCTGGCCCCGTGGTGGAGAGGTGAAAGCATCGACACTGGCACCTTGTTGGACATGACTAAGCATCGGGGAAGTGCTTGCAGTGAAACTGGGAGCTAAGAAGTTTGAATGGCTTGGGGTAGAACACAGTGTGTCCTCAGGGGTCAACATTCTGGTGAAGAAATGGGACAAGTAATAAAATTCAGCCAACAAAGGTCCAATCTTCTGATCCATCAATTGATCATATACATTTTTTTTCTTCACTCAGCTGCTTTGAGAAAGAGGCAAAGGATAATGAACTCAGCCTGCATGAGGGAATAATTCAAGTGAGTCATTTCTAGGGGGATGGTGTGCGTTCAGTACACATTTTCACCTGCATCATGGAACCTATGCCCTCTGACTTCTGGAATCCAGTGTTCTGACTGCTCTACCATACCATCTTCCTGCGATCCTAAATATTGGAGCTGATATTTAGAAAGCAAGGTCCTTAGGCATCAAACACAAAATCCATTTCACTGGGCCTTACATCCTAAGGCAAGAAAGAGGCCTCAGATGCGAGAAAGGATTTCCACAGCACATTGAAATGAAAGCTCTTGACCCACTAGAAAACTGTGTTGTTATCTGCGCATCCCCCAATATTCTGGTCAACCGAGGTTTTTGCTCCATCTCTGGATAATTCTCTTTTAGGCATCTGGAAACAATGGCTGAGCCGACATTTCATTGGCTCGGAGATTCTTCTCGAACCAATCAATGATTGCTTCCCCCTTTGGATGTTGTTGAGGGAATAGCAGCTCAGGCTAAGGTTGGGGCAGAGGAAAAAAAGGAACCGCAGAAAACAAAAACACATTCCCAGCCAGGGCCCCTTTTCCACGGAGCAGGGCGGACCCTTGAAGGGAGCTCAGGGAAGGGAAGGGAGCTGGGATCAAGTGGCCTTAATAGGTCCGGGAAGACCCACTGGCCCCTCTGGACAGCAGACAGAGAGCATAATCGCACTCGCACACGCTGTGTGTGTTATTCATGGGTGTGCACTGTGTCTGTGCACCAGGAGAGAAATGGTTCCTCTCTGGGAATGCACCCGCAGATAGCTAGCTAGCTAGTCCTGCTGCCCGTGGAGGTGGGTCTGATCGTCCTCTAAAATAAGATTCTGGAATATACACCCATTCTCTTTTGGGAGTCTCCCAAATCAGGCCTTCCTCAGGCTGCTGAGCAGAAAGCCCCCAGTGGCCCTGCCCCCCTACCCACTTCAGGGCAGTTCAACCTGTTGCATGCAACCTCCGGGGACTCTTCAGCTTTTCTCCCTTTACTTTCTGCTGTTTGATTTTCTCCCATCTCTTCTTCTCTAGCACACAGTAGGCACTTTAAAAAATTTTTTTTTACTTTTTTTTATTTTTGAGAGAGAGGGAGACAGAGAGAGCATGAGTAGGGGAGGGACAGAGAGAGGGAGACACAATCTGAAGCAGCTCCAGGCTCTGAGCTGTCAGCGCAGAGCCCAATGCGGGGCTCAAACCCACGAACCGTGAGATCATGACCTGAGTAAGCGAAGTTGCACATTTAACCGACTGAGCCACCCAGGCGCCCCTACAGTAGGCACTTTATAAATGTGGCTCACTGGTGCCAAGGGGTGGCTGGGGGGAGGAACTACTGCTCCCCATGAATCTCTAACAACACCGGCACCCCCTGTGATTACCCCCAAAAAATATGCAAAGGCAATTTCCAGACAAGCCTCCTAAACCCACTACCAGGGAGACTGCGGCCCCTACATTCTTCCTGTATGACACCTCTTTTTTTTTTTTAAGTTTATTTATTTATTGGGGGAGGGGCAGAGAAGAAAGAGAGAGAGAGAGAGAGAGAGAGAGAGAGAGAGAGAGAATCCCAAGAGGCTCTGAACTGTCAGCACTGTCAGTGAGGAGCCCAACGTGGGGCTTGAACCCATGAACCTTGAGATCATGACCTGAGCCAAAACCCCGAGCCAGGCACTTAACTGACTGAGCCACCAGGCACCCTGCTGTGTGACAATTCTGGAGGCCATTTGTTCAGGCTATCTCTGCATTTTTCAATCTGAGTTTGCCCTCTTTGCTCCATTCCTCATGCCTCCTACCTGCCTCTCTTCCTGGATTTTCTCTTCCCTTTCCCTTAGCCTTTCTCTCAATCCTTGTGCCTTTTCTTTTTTGTTCTCTTTCAACCTCTCAGTTCTCCACGGTCCTCACCTGGCCCCCCTGTCTCCAGACCAAGCTTCACTTCTCGAGTGTCTCCACTGCTAATTCCTTACCCTCAAGCTCCGAGGGTTTCGAGCTCTTCCCTCTCTACAGCTATTGCAGATAAAGGAAAGGGTGAGTCTGCCCTAAGCTGTGAGGCCAGGGCAAGCTGTGGCCAGCCCAGACCCCCACCTGTTGCTGCAGGGAACGAGGTTTCCCTTGGTAACGAGGAGAGGGTACCCCCATCTCTGGGAGGACGGCTGTGCTCTTAGAGCTTTGCGTTTTGAACAGGTCCTCAAACACTCACACCCACACCTGCTTCCGAGCTTCGTCATTTCGGAAATGTGATCTAAAGGAAATTAGCCATTTGGGGGGTGCCTGGGTGGCTCAGTCAGTTAAGCAACTGACTTCGGCTCAGGTCATGATCTCGCAGTTTGTGGGTTCGAGCCCCGCATCAGGCTCAGTGCTGACAGCTAGCTCAGAGCCTGGAGCCTGCTTCGGATTCTATGTCTCCCTCTCTCTCTGTCCCTCCCCTGCTCGTGCTCTGTCTCTCAAAAAATGAATCAACATTAAAAATTTTTTTAAAAAAAGAGGAAATTGGGGCGCCTGGGTGGCTTAGTTGGTTAAGCGTACGACTTTCGCTTGGGTCATGATCTCGCGGTTCGTGGGTTTGAGCCCCGTGTCAGGCTCTGTGCTGACTGCCAGCTCAGAGCCTGGAGCCTGTTTTGGAGTCTGTGACTCCCTCTCTCTCTGACCCTCCCCTGCTCACGCGGTCTCTCTCTCTCTCCTAGAAATAAATAAAACATTAAAAAAATTAAAAAAGAGGAAATTAGCCATTTGGTAGGAAAGCACGTGCACACGCGTGTGTGTGCGCGCGCGTGAGCGCATGAGTGTCTGTGTTGGGGTGAGGGTGGGAGAGTGTCATTAAACAAATCAGAGCCTCTACTCTTGGCTCAGCCACGTGGAGATGGAGTACAAAATCAAGTTTGTGGGACTCCAGAAAGTTGTACGATTGGGACCCAAAGCCTTCTACCTTTGTAGCCGGCCACTGGCCCCACTGTCTACCCCCCATCTCATCCTAAAATAGTGCTTAAGGCCAACCATTTGTATGTAGGTAGGATAGAAAAAGGGCAGATCTGGGTTATGGTCCCAACTCTACCACTTCTTATTAGCTGTGTGCCCCTGAGCAAGTCACTTCACCTCTCTGAGCCCCTTTTCTATGTAAACTTGAGATCATCTGAGTGTCTAACACTTGTAAGTCCATGTAGAACCCTCAGCAAAAGAAGAAACTTACACTCAGAGAGGTTTACTGATTGGTTTGGGTCCTGCGCTGGGAGAGACGAGCCTCATTTGGGCTGGGTGCCCTAAGGCAGAGCCAGGTAGCTAAGTCACAGCAATCACTATTTATTGGTGCTTTACCTACATGAGCGCACAATTCCTCACAACAACCCTGTAAGCTGCGGACTATTTATCTCCATTTTGCAGAGAAGAAAATGGAGGCCCTGAGAAATAAAGCGACTTGTCCTGGGTCACAAAATCAGCAAGTGGTAGAGCAAGGATGAGAAAATAGGGGTGATAAAAGGGATGATGACGAGGTGAAGGCAGGCAGCGACCAGCCCACGGCACTGTTCTGCCCAGGGCTGGCTGCCCCCCACCCCGGCCTCCAACTCATTGGGCCCCAGGGAACCCCCAGCCAACGCAGCCCTTCTTTACTACTAGCCATGCACACCACCCTGCAAACAGAGGCTTGGAGCTGACACGGCGGCAGTGGCCTGTGGGAGGCAGCCAAGGGCTAGCTCAGCAGAAATGACAAACCCTCCTGCTTCTGCCCCTTGTGTGAAGCTAAAATTAACAACTTTCCGAACTGCAAACAAATGCGGTTGCTGAACCTGCATTCCCTTCTCTTGCTTCTGCTGCCACTGGGCTTCCTGGGCATCATCCCCACTCTGTCCTCTCTCCCTGGCCACGCCCACAGGGCCGGGCTTTGTGGGCAAGGTCAGGGCAGGGGGTGATACCTCTGCACAAATTGGGGCCCGGATCACGGGAGGATCCGAGGACATTTGGCAACTACAGGTGTGGGTCAAACATCTCCCAGCTACCATCCATTCTACCTTCTGGTTCTTCTCTTTGAACTTTTTGGTACCCAGTATTTTCGGCTACCACTAAATCCAGTAACTGTTTATGCTGACCCCCAGTTAGCCAGAGTATTCCAAGTTTCCATTTCACTAGAGGCTTTCTTTTTATTTATTTATTTATTTATTAATTAATTTATTTATTTATTTTTTGGCCAGGTATCATCAACTGTTACCCATCTGTGGTGGGTGGCCTCTAAAATGGCCCTAATAATTTCCACCTCCCGATATTCACACCCTTCTGTATCCCTTCCCCCATGAGCTTGAGCTCACTTCTCATGGCTCACTTCTAATGCAAAGTGTATGGCAGAAGTGATGGGATTTCACTTCCAAGATAAGGTTATAAAAAGACTGCGGCATCAGTCTTGGGCTGGCCTGCTCTCTCTCTCCGCTCCATCAAACTGGAGGAAACCAGCTGCCATGCTGTGAGCAGCCTAACGGAGAGGACCCGGCAAGGATCTGAAACTTGCAAAGTGTGCCAACAACCACACGAGTGAGTATTGGAGACAGATCCTGCAACCCCAGTTGAGTCTTTAGTTACCACAGCCCTGGCCCACAGCTTTACCACAACCTCGTGAGTGGCTTTGAGCCAGAACCACACAGCTAAGATGCACCCAGACTCCTGACCCACAGAAACCATAAGATGCTAACAGATTTGCTATTTTATTTATTTATTTATTAATGTTTATTTATTTTTGAGAGACAGAGAGGGAGTAGGGACAGAGAGAGAGGGAGACACAGACTCTGAAGCCAGCTCCAAGCTCTGAGCTGTCATCACAGAGCCGGAGGCGGGGCTGGAAGGCGGGGCTGGAAGATCATGAAGACGACGCTTAACCCACTGAGCCCAGGCTCCCCAAAATGTTTGTTGTTTTCAATGGTTACATTTGGAGATCATTTGTTATGTGGCAATAAGATAACTAATGTACCATCCTGTGTCCCACTCCCTCCCTCAGAGCTCTGCTTTATCCCGGGTGACAATGACCAATGAGCTAATATTCAAGGTTTTGGTTTTTTTAACAGCCAGATAAGAGGATACCTTAATTCAGTTAAACATGCTTGAGTCTCCAGATTGCCACTAAAGAACAGTGGGGAATTTTAGACGATGGTCTAGAAGGCTAACGGGAAAGATTATTGGGGCAGAGGACCCACTTTGTATGCCTCGGTCCTGAGTATAGGCAATGTTCACAGCTTCTCAGAATCCCCAGATGATCAAACTGTGACCAAAAATAACTCAAGGTTCATGACAGTGTCCAGAGTGCAACCCCTCATACCAGTTTCATCCTTGGATAATGGTAGCTAAAGTTTACTGAGTCACTGTCTACACACTTTATAAGGATTTACTCATTTGATCCTTGCAAAAACTCCATTCTGTGGAGGAGAAAACTCCTCCTCCAGAGGAGGTAGGTAACCTGTCCAAGTGCAGAGTCAGTCAGTGGCAGAGCTGGGATTTGAGCCCATGGTCATGACCATGTTTCTCGAGGGGAGCCCACATGTACTGGGCACGAGGGAGTCTGGTCACCAAAAGTTGTCAGGACCTTGACTTTCTTTCCTTTTGTTTTCCTTCTACTTCCTTGCTCAAAAACTGACAGGAGCTTCCCACTGCTTACTGGATCAAGTCCAAAGTCCTCTCCATGCCCCTTATCACAATTTGGCCCCAGCCCACATATCTTTCTCTATTCTACACTATGTAACTTCCACTTCGAGCTGCAACAATCCCCTGATCTTCTCCCACCCGTTGGCTATCATTTTGACTTTGTCCTACCTGGCAAGACTCAATGTTTCTAGTTGGAAGCTGCTAGGTATGACATAGAGAGGGTTTTACAGCCAGATCCCCTGGAGAAATCTCAAAGGCCTTTCCTCTTCGAGTGGCCGTCTCATATTCCAAGAAGCCCAGGGAGCCTACACCTGAGTAGAAATGTGACTCTCAATTTTGCCAGAGCGAGGCCAATGCTCCCTAAGGTAGTGGTCAAGGTTCTGTGCCATGCACTTTACCCAGCAAAAGCCCATCTCCTGAAAGCCTTCCCCACTTCCTTCTGCCCCTGTGATTTCTCTGTCTGAGGAACATGGTGTGGACTCCTCGGGCCATTCAATTCTCAGCTCAAATGTCACCTCTGTAGAGAGGCCTTTCCTGACTGCCCCAGCTGAAGGAGCCGTGACTTTCCACCCCAGCCCTTTGTTTGTTTTCTCCCTGGCACTTATCAATACCAGGTGAGTTGTTGGTGATTTATTTGTCACTTTTTAGCTTATTTATTTTTTGAGGAAGAGGGAGAGGTGAGTAGGGGAGGGGCAGAGAGACAGAGAGAGAAGAAGAGAGAGAATCCCAAGCAGACTCCAGCACAGAGCCCAAGGCAGGGCTCCTACTCGCGAACCGTGAGATCATGACCTGGGCCGAGATCAAGAGTCAGACCCTTAACTGACTGAGTCACCCAGGCGCCCCTAAGTGTCTGCTTTTTAAATGTGTTCCCGCGGAAGCCTATGTTCCACGAGGGCAGGGATTTTTTTTCTGTCCTGTTTGCCACTGTGTCCCCAGCACCTGTAACAGTGCTGGGCACATAGGAGGTACTCGGTCAAAATGTGTCGGTTGAATGAAAAGGATGTTTCACCTGGAAGTTCCTTTGTGTGTTTCTCCCTAGCTGGGGAACAACAAGTGTCCTGAGGGCAAGCCCCAGTCATAGCCCAGTTTCCCACGGCATCTGGAATCACACTGGATACAAGTAAATCCTGAGACCACACTTGTAGTGTAAAGTTGTTGAGAGGTCTGGCCCATGCTCCGTCCATTAACCACACTACCCTGCCTTGTTAGACTGCCGAGGATGGGGGGTGGGGGGGCAAAGAGCGGGCGAGGGCTTTTTTACCACACAGTGTTTTAGTCTAGAATTTTCCAAAGGGGTGACAGTGGTGGGGTGGGGAGGAGGAGGCGGGAGGGGGAGGTTGGGGAGGGGCGGGGAGTTGGTAGGATTTCTCCTTCAGCAGTTTCTGGGCAGGGGAGGGTCTTTGCAGTGGAGAAGGTACAGCAAAATCCAAAAGAAAGAAGGAAAGGGCTATCCTGACACGCAAGAGCTGAAGCCCACATATATCGGAGAAAGGGAAATGTTGGCCCTGGAGCAGGAGGGAGCACTCGGCTTCCAGACCTTAAGGTCGTCGGGACATGATGAGGCTTCAAAGCAAAGTGGGATCTCTGCCTGAGGAGGGACACAGACCACTACCGCAGGCCTCGGTGACCTGGTGTGGGAGAGGGAGAGGAGAGGAGGCACAGGCAGGGACAGAGACAGACAGAGAAAGCCTGGGGGTCTTCATATCTAAAGATAGAATCAAGGGAGAGGGAAATAGCCCATTTCCTAACCTTAATGCAGTTAGGCAGCAGAATAAACTGCCTAGGGAGGAGGTTGACTCACTAGCATCAGAGGCATTCAAACTAGGTGAGATCAGGTCCTGGGGGCGTTATCAGTGCAACCCCTTCCTGGCCTTGGGCGGTGGGGGAAGTCGTGGGTTCAAATGGATCCACTGAGAGGCCTTTGGCAGGGTTAGTCCTCAGAGGAAACCGTGCGTGTGTGCACTCACACGGATGCACTCACATTCCGGCACCCTGCGTGGAGAGGAATGACCCTGCTCCATCTCCTCGGTTTCATTGATGATGAAAGGGCTAGCACACTACAGAGATCTTATCCCTCCTCCCTACTGACAAGTCGCTTCTGTGATCCTGACGCACCCCTGCAAGTATCCCGGTGTCCCCTAGGCCTCCTCAGACAGGAAAGATTCAACCACCTTTGCACCAGATTTACCTACACACACACACACACACACACACACACACACACACACACACACACACACAGTGTATATACTTCTCTTCTTTCTCCCTTTCTCTCCCTCTCTCTGTGTTTTCCTCTCTCCCCCTCCATCCCCCTGCATCTCTCCCCAACCCAAGCCACTTTCACCAGATAGCAGCTAGACTGTTAAACCCTTCTGGCCCCTGCCTTTCTGATCCTCATCTCCTCCTAGATTCTCTTGGCAAAAGGTTGGAGTTTCTGCCTCCAGAAGTATCTCTGGTACCTCCCCAAGGCCTAGCAGCGGCTATAGAAGTGCCCTTTCCTGCTCGTAGGGTGCAGAGAAAATATAGACTTGGCCCCAGGTCCTATAGAAGAGGCATGTTCTTTTCCTCTGCTTTACACCCACCCCATGCTCTCGTTCCTCCCTGTGGCTGCACAAAACTCAAAAGCCTCCTCAGTCCCATTGAAGGGAAGAGGAAAGAACAAGACCCAAATAAAGTGGATCAGCACGTATGCTGAGAGGCTGAACTGTGCCAGAGGCCCAGGGAGGGGTGGAGGACAGCAGGCAGGGAATGGAACAGGAAAGGTCTCAGCTGAGAAGCCAGTGACCACAAATGGCCCCACAGGGTCCTGGGCCGGCCAAAGCTGCTCCGCTCTGCTCACTGTTGGCTCAGAGCCAAAAGCATAGCATCTACCAGGGCTGGCAGGTAGGAGAACTGCTAGGTGGGGGGAGCTGGTCTCCATCATCCTTGTTTTCCTCCCCGGTTAGGTGCCTTCTCCCAGGTTTCCAGAGTGTTTCCCTGTCTCAAGAGTCTTGTATAGCCGCCCCATAGCAAAATCCCCTTATCTGTGTCCCATTTCTGTAGAAGCCTGGGAGCACAGAGTCATTTGTGTATCCAGGTGTGAAACGGCGGGTCATGGCTGAATGCGGAGTTTCCCCAAGCTGTTGTGTGGATGTCAATAGAGTGCATTTGAGGGGGAAATAGAAGGATGGTGATCGGTGGTCAAGTACATGCTGGAAACCTTAAACAGTATCAGCAGGTTTCTCTACTGCGGGACTTCTCAGAGCCTTTAAGGCACTAATATACATTGTGAGGGTCTAAGAGGGGGATGTGGCACTCCTCAAACATATTTGGCCATAGAATCTTTTCTTTTTATTTCTGCAGAGCAGCTTGCAAGATGAGTGTCTTCTTTGACGTATTTCCCCTCTCAGATAACACGTGCATTTTCGCAACAGGCTTTGATACCCATACCTCCATGTCACACATTGCAGGTGATTGGCACTTACCAGTTGGCTTGCTCCTATCCCACACAGTCCCAAGTACCTTTAATATTTAGCCTTTTGGGGGTGTTTTTGGGGAACTAGAGTGGAAGGAATGGAGGGAAGACTGTCTCCCCAAAGACATGTCTATTTCTCATGTTGACACACTTATGTTTAAGACCTGGCCCTTCCTGAGATTCCCGGGTGGCTCAGTCGGTTAAGCGGCTGACTCTTTATTTGGCTCAGGTCATGATCTCAAGGTTCGTGAGTTTGAGCTCTGCATTGGGCTGTGTGCTGACAGCGGGGAGCCTGCTTAGGATTCTTTCTCTCTCTGTCCCTCCCCTGCTTGTGCTCTCTTTCTCTCTCTAAAAATAAATAAACAACCATTTAAGGAAAAAACAGAGCTGGCCCTTCCTAAAGCATTTGACATTTGTTCTCTTGTTCGCCACTGACACCACCAGTCACCCGAAACTCCATCCTCTAAAGCCTCCTAGGCCCACTGCCTCGAGAAGGGCTACCTGTGAGCCTCAGGCCTCTCTCTGGGTTTTCTCTTTTGTGTGAACCAATCATTTCATTACAGTGCACAGGACTGGGAAAATGGGGGGCACTGGAGCCAACTCAAGGGCTGTGCCCCGTCACACGGCTCCTCTGCTAGCCTACTGAGCGGCCTGACCGGCTAGGTTGCCACAAGGGACCTCCACTGACTCCCACCAAAAGAATAAGGATGACGAGCCCCTTTCTACCTGCTTAGAAGGGATGCTGCCTGATTCATGAGTCAATGAATAAAGCCAATTAGATCTTAGAATGTAAAGAAAGAGAGAGAGAGAGAGAGAGAGAGAGAACGGAGATGCTCTTCAACACGGTAAGCTAAGGGGTGGGGAGCAGGCGGATCCTTTGAAAAGAAGGACTTAGTCCAGGTGGGGGTCAGTTACCTGGGAACAAGATGTTCTCATCCATTAAACTGAGTGCTCTCCAAAGATGAGAACTGTGCATTATCAAGCTGTTCATAAAAGCACTGTGTCCACTGTGTTGTGTGCTGGTTAGAGTAGAACTGTGTTTGGTCCCACGCAGGGCCCCTGAGAAACAGTTCTCACAAACTCTGGAGCGTTACCAGAGCATAGGGACTGAGATGCTTTAAGGCAATAGGCTAAGGTCTCTTCTAGGTCTGGGACCACTGTGGAAAGCTGTGAAGCCAGAGGGAAGACATGTAGGTACTCAGGTACATTTAGCCAATGTTCTGCGCCCAAGTCTGGGAGGTTCATGGACCTCCAGGTGAGGGAGCTCAGCTGTGCAATGATACCACACAAGGAATCACCGAGCAAACTGGGCAGAGTAGGGGCCAAGGGCAGGCTGCCCAAAAATGTGCCACGTTGGCATATTGATTATTTTAAGTAAAGTTTACTTAAAGAAACAGCCAGTGCAAAAAGAACACTCTGACCCTCCACTTTGTCTCCAGAAAGGAAATAAATCTGCCATGTGAAAGGTCCCCTCCCTGAATTGGGAGGTAAAGAGACATCCTTACCACCAGAGAGAGGGAATTCAGGGCTGAGAAGGCTGTAGAAACAGCCTTGGGTACTTTTTACTAATTAACTGCCCCAGCCCAAATTCTGTTTAGAATTCTTACTTATTGAAACTCCCGAAGGAACATCAGTTCTCTTTGTCCTGCCCATTCTTCACAGATTTATTGTTTCTTTGTCTAAAAAGTATAAAGACTGCCTTCCTTGATTATTTCTTTAGGTCTCAATTTCACTACTGGGTTTCTGTGTGCATGTAACTAAACTCTGGGGTTTTTTTCCTCCTGTTAATCTGTCTCATGTCAATTTAGTTCTTAGACCAGCTAGAAGAATCTTGCAGACTGGGAGAAAATGTCCACCCCCAACAGCAGATTTAGCCAAAAAAAAGTGAAATAAATTGATAGTCAAAAGACAGACAGACTTGGGGTGCCTGGGTCGCTCAGTCGGTTAAGCATCTGACTCTTGGTATCGGCTCAGGTTGTGATCTTGTGGTCGTGGGATTGAGCCCCACGTCGGGCTCCTCACTGAGCATGGAGCCTGCTTGGGATTTTCTATTTCCCTCTCTCTCTGCCCCTCCCCTCTCAAAATAAATAAATAAACTTAAAAAAAAAAGACAGACAGACTTAAGGAAATGTGATAGCTATAGGTCAAGAGGAAACGGAAGGAAACAAGTTACTGAAAGAGACGGCTTTTAGCTCAGTCGCAAAATATGTTCTGATTAGAACAGATAAACAATGGAATGGGCTCCCTTAGGAGGCAGTGAATGCCCTGCTGATGAGAATTACAAATTTCAGGGGCAGACTGAACTAGATGACCTTGTAACGACTGTCCTCCCGGCCTTACATTTCCTCCCATCCGTGTGTTTCTGTCCCTGTCACTGAGTTCCTTCCTAGTTTATTGCAGTCACAGTCTTGCAAACAAACCCCAAAAGGCTCCAGGAGATGGAAGGTGGCCCCGCCCTCTGGACCGCCCGTCCCCAGGCTCCTCTACTCCAGCCCACAGGCATGTAGCTCACTGGCCCCCTTCTTAGGGCTCTCAGCTTTGCCTGGTGCCAGCTAGTTAATCTGATAAACTCATCTGCACTAATGGGATCATGAGTGCTAATGAATTAATGTGTTACCTTCCCAAGTGACATATTTGCATTTTTAACAGAGGTCTTCAGGAGATAATGCCTTAACTCAAAGGAGTGATTAATGTTGAAATTTCAGCTGTTTGGCAGTCTAGTAAAGAAGATATTTTTGGAGAGGGAACCTTCTTCCACCCTTCACATCATCCCATCTGCTGGAAGAAGGATAAACATGTCCCTGCCCTTGAGGGGTTTATAGTTTATAAAGTTGTGGAATTACAGTTGCTGACATTTATTGAGCCTCTACTGAAGTGTGGGGCTTGTGCTAAGTTCTATATAAATATTATCTTCGAATCCTCACAACAACCCCCTGATGTGATAAGTATTTTGCAGGTAAAGGGGCTGGGCCTCAGAGAGGCTGAGTAAGCTAGCACTTCATTTCATTGACTCTAGATGTTGGAGATAACACTTTCCTGGGTTTTTCCTGAGACAGAAAAGATGCTGGCAACTAAATCACAATGCACCATGGATTGTAAGAAGTATTTCACTTTCTGAAATGTTAAAATCGTGTCTTCAACACCATGAAATTGCAGTATGTGCTGAGGCCAGCTCCAGAGTACACGCTATGCCTAATGCTGCTCACAGAACCCAGGTGGGCACTCGCCGGGGAACGCTTTGATATGATAATAGAATAGCAAGCACATATTAATATTTGAATACAGAGTGATTACATAAGGACAGAGAAGGCTGCACCCTGAGTCTGAGGTCAGTGGCAGCATGTGTCAGCGGGATCGTGGACCTCAGCGGTGGAGAGCAATAGCGTAATAATAGGGACAGGATTCAAGGTAGAGGGACTGGGCCATATAGGGCCTGAGGCTGGAGTTGGGGGGGGGTGATATGTAGGGAATAACCCACTGTCTGGCATTAGGGGAGCTAGGTTTTGAGGTTACGGCACACTGGCGGGCTTGGCTCAAGTGAAGGGGGTCTGTTACGGAAACCGGAAACCATGAGAGACACGTTAGTCAGATGGGAAAGTCAAGGAGAGTGAACTGGCAGGTGGTTTTTGAAGGCTGGGATGAGAGATTTCAATTTGGTATGATGGACAAAGGGGGCAATTATTGACTCTTGCAAAGTAATGCCAATAGGTTAGGAGAAGCTCATTCTGGCCACAAGGATGAATTAAACCTGTCATCGCAAAGCCAGAGGCTTCCTGAGGAGAAAGAAACCAGCACTGCACAAGAGGGTTGTGTCGTCAGGCAGCAGGCTCGCAGGGCATGATGAACCCTGAACTCTCAGCTCTGTGTCTGGGTTGTGTTCCTCACCTGGCAGAGGAAGTAGCAGAGCCATGGCTGCCCAGGCATGTACCCCTTCTCCTTGGGAATGGGGGAGACACAGACTGGATGATGTACAACTCATCTGCCTTCCATCCACTAACTAGGGTTTGTTGGGCCCCTACGATCTGTCTGTGTGTCGTGCACTGAGGCCCCTGGAGAGCTCACTGTGTTGCTGAGGACGAAGGGGAATGTATGGGAAGTCAAGGCAATATGACACAGTGTATTCAACGGCTAAATTGTGGTGGCAAAAAGATCTAGAGTTCAAAATTTCAAAATTCAAAAAGATCTAAGTTTCAAAAGTGGGGGAATTTTGGCTGACTGTTTTTTCCCCTATATTTTTCTGTACTCGCAAAGTTTCCCACTGTGTACAGGTATTCCTTTCATAATCAAGGAAAACTTATAAAAAGAGGGGTGGCCAATGAGGGCTAGAACGATCAGGAAAGGCTTCTTGTAGAGGCTGGACCTGAGCTTGTTAGATGTGATGGACGGATTTTCAGAGATGGAGAAAAGGGGGCCACTGCAGGCTAGGGGGACAGCAGAAAGATGAATGCAGAGAGAGGAATGAGTGGGGTACAAGTGGAGCGGGGAGATAAGGAGACTGGTGGAAATGGGAGTCAGGAAGACATAGGTTAGAGCGATTATATATATGTAAACACACACACACATAGACAAAATTATATACAGGATTATTTATAGCATGTGTATACATGGTGAAGTTCAGCTGTTGTGGAAGACAGGCCTTGGATACCAGGGAGAGGAGTTTCCATTTGATATTGTAAGCAAAAGGGAGCTATTATAGGCTCTTGAGCAGGGAAGTGACATGATGAAAGACGTCTTAAGGAGATTCCTTTGGCAGCAGCTTGAAGGATCACTTGGCAGGGGTGGGGGGGGAGGGGGGAAGGCAGCACGCAGAGGGACCAGTCGGGACGCTGCTGCAGGAGTCCAGGTGTGAGGGAACCAGAGTGGGGGCTATGATGGCAGCAGTGGGAATGGTCAAGGAGGCATGGGTTCATGAGGCACTTGTGAGAGATGAACTGCCAAGACATGGTGGTGACTGATGGGCGTGAGGAGGGGGTGACTGACTCCAAGGCTCAGCCCATCGGCCGTGGAAAGAATGATGGTGTCACTAATAGAGACAGAGATGCCGGAAAGGGCACAGGGCTGGAGATCGGTGGAGCGTAAGGTTGGAGAGGAGACACCCTGAGTTTGGTTGTAGCTGTCGCCAATTTAAAGGGATGGTAAACTCCACAGAGAAAATGTCCTTAAAGGTAACAATGAAGTGGAGCCAGAGCTCAGGTTAAAGGCCAGCCTTTATCATCTCCAGTGATCACCCAGAATCCCAAAGCAGTACGAGCTGTATTTGGACTGAGAGTGGCAACCGTGAGGGTGGGGGCGGGAAGAAAAACAGCAGACCCAACAGTCAAGTCCAATTTGGGCTTTGCCAGCGACAGACTCTGAACTGTAGCAACAGCGGGCTGGTGGGTCTGTTTAAAAATCCCCCTCCTTTTTCTCTGTCAGTGAGTGATTTCCCTACGTATTAGAAAGATTACGGCTTGACTGTAGGTGATGAGATGAATATGGAAACAACACTCCCTTTATTAATCATATCTGCATTCTCGGTGATTTCACTGATCATAGCAACAGAGCCGGTATGACGCACAGCACCTTCCCAAGCCCGGGTGAGTGGGCTGGTTTCCAGAGTCCCAGCCCACAGGGTCCATACTTCTGGCCATCCTGAGACGGGACCAGAGGCAAGGCTCATTAAGAAATAATCTGGGTACCTCAGTTTCCCCTTGTGTCAACTGGAAAAGTACAGGGAGCAGACTTGCTTGGGTCTGGGTTAGAAGCGGGAAGATAAACAGAACAATTACTGAAGGGGGAAATGACAGATGAAAGACGAAGCTTGGGAGAGAAGCAGTGAGCGCACACTGCAGCCAGGATTTCCGAACTGAGAGGTCTTGGTTGACTGGTTGACTCCCACGCCATTGTCACCACCGTGCCATCTTCTTGCCACTTCTAATGGGCTTTTCCATACAAAGGGCTGTAAATAGAACAACTGCCCTAGTCAGTGACTTGCATTCCCTCTTTCCAATCTCCCACCTCCATGAGCATCTTCCATACCTGCCCACTTCTCAACCACCCTCCTTCCAACAGTCACCCCTCCCTCAAACCAGCAACCATAAGACTGATCGGAAATCAGAACAAAAATCTCCAGCAGGAAAATGCCGGAAACCGCTGGACTATCGTGTGTGTGTGTGTGTGTGTGTGTGTGTGTGTGTGTGCGTGCGCATGTGAGTGTTCATCCACCAGTCTAGTCATCTGTTCCTCTGTTTTCCCAGTGGGTTTGGATCAGAAGCAAAGAGAGGCTTGTTTGGGTGGTCCTAACCCCAGAGCCAAACTCCCTTGGTGGTTAGGAGACCACAGCCTGGGCAGACTTCCTCTGCATGCATCCATCTTTACAAGACATCATTCCCTCCCCCAAGGAGAACTGGTAGGAGAAAGGGGGCTAAAATCCCACAAGTATCCCATTATCTGCAGTTCTCAATTCCATTCCAACCCAGGGACGAGGGGCTCGGCCCAGACACCTGCCCAGGGCTGATCCTCAGTGGGCTGGGCAGGGAGGGGAGAGCTGGTGGGGAAGCAAATGAACAGGCAGAGGCCTCTCCATCACCTTTCCACCCACCTGTGGGCTCCTTGCTTCTTTCTCTCCTACCAGCTGTAACAACAGGGCTCCAGCTGGCATTAAAGTGCTGTAGTAGCTCTCCCCATGCCCTGGCACAGGTGTGACCTCCGCCGGGACCATCCCAAGTGCTGAGAGGCGTTTTTGAACTGATTCTGCCAGGGAAGCTGAAAGCTGTCTCCTGGCTCTCAGTGGCCCCACAGCAGTCTTGGGAGCTTGAAACAGACCGCCCCTGCCTCCCTCCTCCCTGTTGGGGGTATAGCACTCAGTACCCCATCTCAACGCGATTCTGCAGCCAGATTCCCCAAGGCTCACTCCTTCAGGGCCCCAGGGGCAAATCTACTTTACCTGGGATGGTTAACTGATCAACTCATTATGTTCTTAGCTCCTCTGAAATTCTGCCAGGTGAAAAACCTGAGGCCAGGGGGGCGAAGGAAGTGTGAGTACAGAGGTTCACAAGGGGACCGGCAGTGGGTGAGGCAAAACCAAGTCAAGAGAATCTACTTGGTGGTTTACCAGCCACGCAGAAGTGACTTTCGGATTTGACCCTCCTCTCCATGCCCACTGCCATCTCTCTAACTCGGAGTGCTATAGTATTTTACAAGTTGGTCTCAATTCCTCCTTGCTCCAATCAAGTCAGCTTCCTATCACATGGCTAACCATCCTAAAATGCTTCTCATTAATCATCCAACAGCCCCCCAGGGTCTAGGTCCAAACTCCCCATGCTGACACCAAAGGCCCTTCAAATCCAAGTACCCCTGACCCAGAATTCCTTTCTTCGTCACCGGCTTCCCCCTAACTATGCCTCTCCCTTGGAGTCCTGCTCCTTTCCTAGTCAATAACCTCAACTGCATACATTATTCAAAACCTAACCCAAGTTCAGCCTCTTCTGGGAAGCCCTCTCCCTCCGTTCCAGCCCACGCTGTTCACTCTCTGTGCCCTGAACCCCTACAGTGCCTACAGTTTAAAGCACATAATATAGTATGTAATTGTTTCCCAGCTTTTATTATTCTTAGTTGCTTTGTATGAATAAGTATGGTTTTTCTGTTAAAATACGAATGTCTAAAGAGCGGTCCTTTGCTCTCCCCTTCTCATCATAACATGGGCGTTGGGCTAGATCCAGGGGTTCTCAATGGACTCCTGCTCCCTTGCCTTACCTCCAAAATGAAGGAAGGGTGAGATGAATTACGGCCCTCTGAGGATCTTCTCTGTCCATTCCCTCCCCTTTCTCAAAAGATGTTCCAGGCAGTTGAAGGGCTGAAGCCGCCCAGAGAGGCCTAGCCAGCCAATCAGCTGTTGGATCTCTAGTTTTTCAGGCCACTCCCACCTCCTAAAGCTTTCGGAGCAATCAATAATGCTGCTTAAGTGATCAATCTGAGACACAATAGGCTGTAGGGGCCAGTGTTTGATTAATTCCAGAGAACGCATGTATGCTGGAAGAGACAGAGCAGGGAGGGAGAGACAGGAGAGAAAGCAGGAAGAAAGATGAGCTGGGGGAGGGAAGAGGGAGAGCTTTTAGGAATGGGGATATGACAGAATGGAGCTGAGAGCTGTTCTCACCTGATCTGACTCAACAGTGAGTTCTTGAGGCAACTAAATAAGGTCTTTCTCAGATCCCAGTGAATATCCAGGGCTGCTGGGCAATCTTGGACTTGGCAGGACCACTGTTGCCATGGGCCACGGAGGGCCTGAGAGGCTAAAGGCTACATAGTGGATGGAGAGGTGGGTGTGGAATAGAGGCTTCTGGGGACCCTGAGGAAGCACTGACTGAGTACAGTCAGGAGCTGTGCTCATTGGCAGGGTCTACAGAAATCCCAAGCTGTGGCATCCTTCAGTCTTCCACCCAAGACTGGTGACTCTGATATCCATGACGATATGGGATGGCTGACCAATCCGCAAGGGCGATATCAGCATTACCTTCTCTCTGTCCATTGGTGTACAGACTATCCTTCCTCCCAAGGCTCTGGGTCTGGAAATTAAATCATTTGGCCATTAAGAAAAAATAAGAAGGCCCTTTCTGAATTTCTTCTGGGGGGGCACCAAACTGGTTATACCACTAGCCAAAAGTTTTCTGGAAAAGTTAGTGTTGTCTGGGAAAAAAAACAGAGTAGATGGCTTATTACTGCGAGAACGGTCCTCCTTTAATCTAAAACCATGATTCCTGCTGTTCTCATTAAAAACCCATCCTTCACATATAAAGGTATTATTACTCTCCTCATCAACACAGGCTCTAAGCCTCAGAATCATCTTTGAGTCTTCTTGCTTCCTTATTCCGCTCATCCAATTGGTAGGTAAATCGGGTTTTTTCTACCTCCAAAATTGATCTATCCATCGCCTTCTTTCTATCCCCTTCCAGCTATTTCTATCCCCTTCATGCTTCCAGGATGGCCCTCTTTTAATCAATCTGCCAAAGTGGGGGGCAGGGGGACAAGAAAAATGAGCCTGAATCTAATCAAGCCCAGCACTAATTTCCACTTATAAGAGATATAGGAAATAGCGGAACAAGCTAAATGACAACAAAAGGAAGCAAAGGGACCAAAATGTGGCACAGGGTGTGGGACAACTAGTCTGCCTTCTTTAAAAAGTCACAGAGAGGGGACTGTTGAAAGGGCCTTAAGAGACATAATGACGAAATGTAATGTGTAGGGCTCTTTTTTTGGGGGGAAGGTATTGATTCTAATAAGCTAACTGTAAAACATGTTTTGAGAAAATTGAGAACATTTGATTATGGACTGGATAATGGATGGTACAAAAGCCTGATTGTTGCTTTTGTTCAATGTGTTAATGACACTGTGGTTATGTGAGAAAATGTGTTTTTAATTTTTTAATGTTTATTTATCTTCGAGTTAGAGAGAGAGAGAGACAGACAGACAGAGCACGAGCAGGGGAGGGCAGAGAGAGAAGGGGGCACGGAATCTGAAGCAGGCTCCGGGCTCCGAACTGTCAGCACAGAGCCCGACACGGGGCTCGAGCTCACAAAACATGAGACCACGACCTGAGCTGAAGTTGGATGCTTAACTGACTGAGCCACCCAGGTGCCCCAAAATATCTGTGTTTTAGAAATTCATAGAGAAGTTTTAGGGGTGAAATGACATGATCGGTGTTCAAAATTTGTTTGAAAACAAAGCAAAGGAAAAAATGGATCAAGGAAGCAAGTATGGCAAAACCCTGGTAATTACTTAATGAGGATAATGGGTAAACGGGGTTATTATATACTTTCTCTATTTCTTTGAGAGATGTTCATGATAAAAAGCAAAAACAATAGTCATCCACCAGACCTCAGCCTACCTTTTTGGCTTTATCTTCCTCTCCTACCTCATTTCTCTATGACATGGCTACTCTATGTTCTGTCCCACGTGACTCCTGTCTGAACTTCATCCCTTCACTTACTCATTAATTTACTTGTTTACTCAGCAAATATCTATCAATATCAAGGCCCTCTTATATGCACTAGGCATGGTAAATGCAAAACTGACTAAGACCGAGGAAGACAAGGGACTTCCTTCATCTTCACATCCTCCCTAGCAACCAGTATAGCACCTTGCACACAGCACATGCTCAGTGAATGTTCACTGAACGATATGTAGGGGGAGATGTGATAGACTCCCTCTCTACTATGACCCAACACATATTCAATCCAACCCAACAAATGCTCACTGATTACCTGCTATGTGTGGGCATTGAGTGCTATAGGGCTAAAAAAGAGAAGAAAAACACCAGGCTCTTCCCTTCATTGAGCTTATCATGTAGATAAGACATATGCATATGAGAAGTTATATATGTATGTGAGGCATATATGAATTAATAGTTCAAGAAATAAGTGTGGGCCTATCAGTGATGTGCTTGCCAAATGTATTTTGGAGCCAGTAAGTGCAGGACTAGTTCAGAGTGGAGAGAGAGATCACTTCAGTCTAGAGAGAACCAAGAAGACTTCACAGAGGAGGTGAATTTGAGTGTGGCATTGAAAGACAGAGATAGTGGTCCTGGACAGGAGAGGAGCATGGGCAAAGAGGAGGGGGGACACCTGGTGAGCGGAATGGCAGGAACATAACATGGGTGACAAAAAAATGTACAGGAGACAGTTTTAGGAGACCCTGAGGGAAGAAATTTGGCTGGAGTAGAGGGTCCGTGTGGGACTGTTTCTACCGAAGCAGATTTCTCACTAGGAATCTGCAAGTGATTTTTGAGAAACATTAAAATTTGAGAATCTGTGATGGGGACAAAGAGTGGGAAATGAAGTTCTAAGAATATACAGCATTAGGCCCACTCAAGGGGAGTCTTGAATGTCAAGCTAAGGAAGCTGAAATTTATCCCATGGGCTATTGGTTAATTACCCCTCAAAGATGTTGGTCAGAAGCATCACGAATAAAGGATATTTAGGAATATTACTTTGGCAGGTGTGGATATTCCAGACTGGGATAGAAAGAGACCAGTACAGTGTAGATACGAGATGGTGGCAGAGGGTGGGGCAGACCAGGGTAGAGTTGGATGGCTCTGAGGTTTCTAGTCTGGGTGACTAGAAGGCTTGCATGACAGAGGTCAGAAGAGCAAGTCATCTTTGAGACATGATGAGATGGGTTTGTGAATGTTGAGTCTGACACACTAACAGACTATCCAAGGGGAAATATTCAGCAAGTAGCTGGGAATCTAGGGCTGAAATATAGAAGAGCGGTTAAGTTCGGGCTAGAGAAGAGGAAATGGCCAGTAGAGGGCTGAGACAGGAAGCCATGACACAGCTGGCTGTCCTTGGCAACAGAGGAAGTAGAAAGCAAGAGGAGCCGTAAGACACCCAGATTTGAGGGGTGGGAGGAGGCACTAGCAAAACAGAGACAAAATGAGGGGGGTCCCTGGGATGGAAAGAGACACAAACAGCACAACCAGGCAGAGAGCTCTTCAAAGACCTAAGGATGGCTAGCAGTGTGGTTAATGCCAAGGTGAAGTGGAGGCTCAGGAAAGGTCACTAACTATGGCATGCATACAGAGAGACGCGCTCATCTCAAGTTCATTAACACAAACATATAACAGGCAGCCTCTTCTCTCTCTCCCTCTCTCTTTTCCTCCCCCTGCCCCCATGTCATACACACACTCTGATTTCCAAGCTCATTTTCTGACTACCCAGGGGAGTAAGTTGCTAGCTTGCCACTTTCATTGCAAGGATAGTGCCCTTAGAAAAGGGGACACTGCTGGGAAATGATACAAAGCCCCAAGATCCCTGGCCTTTCCTTCCCAGCACAGCTGAGGGGGCAACTGGAAAAGAGGGGAGATGGTATGCTTCCCTCCCCCTCTGCCCCTAGCGCTTGGATTTCTCAGCAGAGCTGCAAAGGTCCAGCCCATTTTGAGTCCTTAATTTTGGTCGCTGGTAACACAAGTGAATGTTTTTCTTTTTGAATTTATGGTAAGAAGGAAAACAGAAGTCCTTGAGAGAAGAGCCAGAACAGAGTTTTCTGCTACGAATGCTAATAGCCAAAAGGCTGGCCCAAGGCTGAAGCTAACTTGGGCGCAGCTTCCTCTCAGGGGCCTGTCCAAGCTAAGGGTCTTCATCCAGAATCAATGGGGACTGTCCCTCTAGAAAGACAAGATTGCTAGGGCCTTGTGAAGGCATGAGCCCCCATAAGCCAAACTCATCTGCACGGGGCTCCCTTCCCACAATTTGTTCCAGGTGTGTGTGTGTGTGTGTGTGTGTGTGTGTGTGTGTGTGTGTGTGTGTTATGGTTTCAGCTAGCCTAGAGGCTCCACAAGAATGGGGATCCTTTCTCTACTGCATTGGTGCTACCTTCTCAGGGTGCCTTGTCCGGTGCTCCCCTCAAAGCCCAATCATTTCTGCAGAGTGGGGGTGGGGGGAGAGCAGGGTGATTCTGTTGTCCAGCATCTACCCTGTCCTGCATCTAGCTGTGCTCCCTCCCAGGCTGGAAGTGGGGACTACTGCAGTGGGGCGGTGCCAGACCGACGCCTCTCCTCCGCCCGTGCCCCCCTGGGCCCCCCTGTACTCTACCCCCCCAACAAACCCTGGGACTGCAACTGCCTCACCCCCACTGCCATGCCCTACCTGGCTTGTGGCCATGGTCAGCAATCCCAGGGCTTTCCTGCTGCGCTTTTTCAACCCACTCTTACTTCCAAAGGACCTCATGGGTGGCAAAATACCCCATTCGGCCCACACAGCTCACTTGCCAAGACCCTGGGGCTGTACCACTCACCAGTGCAGGAGGTCCTCCTGACTCATTCGAAACACGGCCTGTGGCCTCCTAGGAGTCTCTGGCCCCCTCTTCCAGGGAGGTAGAAGCTCCATCACACTGCCAGCAGCCACAGCAGCAATAGCATCACTAGCTAGCGTTTATGACGTCACTTGCTGGTTTAGGGCAGCTAGCCCTGCTTATCTGCACACACCTCAGGTCCGGAAAATGCTCAGAGCCAGGAGCCTGGGGCTCCCACTGCCCTAGCCTGGCTGGCCTCTTCTCTCTCTGGTGGCCATCAGTCCACAGTTGCAAGGCAATTGTGGTGGTGGGTGTTGGTGGTAGAGAGAGGAGGATCCCTCCATACGCAGCAAGGAGTGTTTCTTTCCTGCTTGGATCATAGCCCTTCCCTTGTCAGAATCCTTCAGTGGCTCCCAATTGCCTCTCGCATCAATTTAAACCTTCTCTCTGTGGGCCTCAAAGCCCTCCATAATTACATCCCACCTTCCCACATCCCCACTCCCACGCACACATCACGCAGAAGTCGGGGCCAGACAGAGACAGTAGATGACGCCGTCCACAAATGCTCCAGCCTGGGTCCAGCCACAGGTGCTCGAAAGCCCCACCAATGGAGCCATTCCTCTGCCTCCTTCCAAAAAATGCAAATGTTACCTGAGAGGTGAAGGCATTATCAGCTATTACCACCTTGGCCAGGCTGGGATTCTGCCCACAGATTTGCCAACCAGGGAGCAAAGCCCCGCCTGAAAGGTCTAAGTGGGTGGGGGAGGGGACCCAGAGGCGACTGGAGCAGCCGACGGGAGGGGTGCAGGGACGGGGCTCTGACGTCGAAGCCATCTCTGTCACGACTTTACCAAGGGCTGGTGTCTGGCTCAGCGTCTCCACCTAAACCAGCCAAACCCTCTAGTCCTCCCCGTTCCAATCTTGCTGCCCCCTCCACACACGTTATGTCTTATTTTAACTCAGGGATACCCTCACTCACGCGAGGCTACTGAGGTTTACAGGCTTTTCTCACATGAAAAAAAAAAATTAAGCCATGAAATTGGGTAGAAGCCGGCATGTCTGCTTGGGCATGGCCAAGTCTTGTTGAGGTCTCCCCGGGGAGTGCTGAGAGCCTTCTGCTCAGTGAAAATAACAAGGGCTTCCTGGGAAGCCTATCTCAGCTCCCAGGAAGCCAGGAACTGGATTCCCCCGGCTTCTGCAGTGAGCTTGACAGGAGAGAAAGGGGAGGGAGAGGCAGGGTCTCCCAGCTGAAAGCCCCCAGTGGCTGAACCGCAGGCCAAAGTGAGCCTTTCACCCCAGCTTTCCAGCAGGGAAAACTCAGTTGGGGTTTCTCTCTGAGTCAGCATAGATTCCCCACCCTCCACCCCTGAGAGGGACGCCCCCAAGGGAGCCTTGGGCTTATAGCAATTTCCCCAATGGGCAGGAGTCCAGAGACTGCCCCGCCCTCCGCAAGAGCTGCAGGATGCTGAGACCACCGGCTGGACTCCAGAGCTCTGCAGCTGGACTCTGATGCCAGCAAGAGGGGACCGGTCCAGCAGGGCTCAGAGCACACTGTGGTCAAGGGCCCTCGGGTGACAGCTGCAAGGGTGGGGGCGCCACCTGCTTCTGGGGAAAGGTGTCAAGCATTTGCCCCTGCAGTGGTTTCAGTGTGTGTGTGTGTGTGTGTGTATGCATGCAGGAGACCCAGGAGCTCAGGCTTGGAAGGGCACGACTATCAGAGTTGGGAACGATTACCCCCCCCCCAGAATGGAGTTCTTAAGGGCCCTGGTGGAGGTGTCTACAGTGTCTACAGTAGCTTGGGGTGGGGGGTAGCTGTGTGTTTGTGTGAAGGGGGGGCAGCAGGTATTGGATCTGCAGTAATGTGCAGTTGTCATGTAGTTTCTCAGGGATACTCTGAGACAACACACACACACACACACACACACACACACTCACGTACACACTCTCCAAGCTCCAACGCACCAGACTGGGGAGTAGAAGTGTGTGTGTGTGTGAGTGTGTGTGTGTCTGTGTGTACATGTTTTTCTGCACTGGGGAGGGAGTGTGCGTAGCTGTGTGTGTTTGGGTGGCTGCTTAATTGGCGTCCTGGTGGAGGGGGCAAGTGTAGCTGTGTGCGTGTGTGTGTTTCTGTGTGTGTCTGTGTGTTTCCCCCCTTTGGATGGGGGTGACTGTAGCTGAGCGCCGGGTATGTGGTGCGGCTGTGTGTGCGTGTGTGTGCGACCGTGTCCGCGTGTGAACATGGCCCCAAGAACCACACACATGCTTCAGACAGCTGTTTCTGGCGGCCCTGGGGCTCAGGCTTCTCCGGACACCCCGGCTAAGTGGCCACCTCCCAGCAGCCAGGCCCCGTGTCTCGCCAGCTCTCTCAACTGTGCCCAGGGCCCCGGCGCACACACAAAGGCTCCATAATGAACGCGCTGCACTCCCCTGCACTCGGCTCCTCATCCTGCACCCCCGGCGGCCAAGGCGAGCCCGTTAAGCCGGCGACTCTCGGGGCATTGGGCGCGCAACCGGCCGCTCCCGCAACCCCGCCCGCCCGCCCAAACTCCGGGCGGCCCGACGTTCGGCGCCCCCCGCCCTGACCCCGGCTCCCGGGGGCGCCCAAGCGCCGGCCGCCCCCGAGCAGGTCCTGAGCGGCACGCTGCTGCCGCGACCCACCCGTGGCCAGGCTGAGCCCGCTGGCGCGCCCCCCTCCTGAAGGCAGCGCGCCTCTTACCTTCCTCCTCCACCTCTTCCTCCTCCTCCTCCTCCTCCTCCTCTTCGTCGGCGGCGGCGGCGGCGCGCGGCGGCGGCGGCGGCGGCGGGACTAGGGCGCCTGTGTCCCCGAGCCCGGCACGGGCGTGGGGCTCAGTGGCGCCGGGCAGCGGGGCGGGCAGAGGCTGGCGGGGCGGCAGCAGCTGGCCCGGGACACGGGAAGCTGGCGCGCAGGCGGCGGGCTGCGGGCAGGCTGGCAGCGGCGCGCGCGGGCTCCTCGGGCGGGCTCCATGGCTGCGCCGCGGGCGGCACCATCGCCGTGGCTCGCTCGTTGCTCTCTCGCTCCAGGAGTGCGGCAGGCGGCGAGGTGACGGCTGGCGGCGAGGCGGCCGGACGGCCGAGGCGGGGAGGGGAGAAGGAGTGGGGGAGGGGGAGGGGGAGGGGGCGGGGGAGTGCAGAAAAGAGGGGCCTCTCCGGCGCCTCCCGACCCTCGAGTGCTGGCGTCGGTTTCCCCGAATGGGAACGCGGCTTAAAGGCACAGCTCCCGGCTCGGGTCACAACTAAAAATAAGCGCAAAATTGACAATTGGGGAAAGAATCTCCCAAGACAACCCAGCAACCCAGCCACCCAGCCCGGCGCTGCCTCACTTCTTGAACCTGACCATTCGGTTTGGGCTCTGCCGGGAACTGCTGGCAGCTAACAGGGCAAGCCAATTTCCAAAGTGAACCCGGGAAAGTGCGGGGGTGGGGGTGGGGGAGCGAACTGCGGAGAGGGGGCGACGGGAACGCACACGCAGGGACTCCGTTCCCTGGCCCCTGACCTTGCCTCCCCGAGCCCCCCTCGCCTCCCATTTGCTCGCTTTCCGCTGGGGTTGCCTTCCCTGCAGCTTCGCTCCAGGTCACCACTGTCAACATCCCACGCACCTTGAGTTTCCGCTTGGCTCCTGCTCGCAGCGTCTCTCCCCAGCACTGGAGTGCGAGCTGCTTCGAGCCCAGGCCCAGCCCCGGAGCCCACCTCGGGAAGGGAGCGATCTGCCAGCGGGCAAAGGTCCGCTTGGAGCATGCGGTTGATTTGGTGAGAGGGGAAGGAGGTTAAGGTTTGTGTGCATGTGTGTTCGCCAGCAGATGGAGGGAGGGTCCTGCGCAGGCACGCACACACACACACACACACACACACACGCGCGCGCGCAAACACACACCAGAGGAGAGTAGCTAGGCACACAGCACAGTGCCTGATGAATGATCTCAGGACATTTTTCAGAGACACGCTGTGAATACTAAACACGCAGCAGCCACGATTCAAGAAAGGCTCTTGGTCTCCTAGCTGCCTTCAGACCCCTTTGGAGGAGTTTTAGGGACCAAAAGAAAGGCCACTCTCCCTCTCTGGCAGAGGACAGCCTCTGTGGGGACCCGGGGGGGGGGACCGAGAAGCTGGACAGTGGGTCTGGGAGGGCGGAAGTTGAGGCCACAGAAGAGAGAGGCAGAAGGAAGCAAGCGTTGGAGTTGAAGAGCCACGGGTGATGCGAAACGCATGATGAATTTCCGTGTGCCAGAAGCCTTTCGGAAACAGAGCAAACGGACACATTCAGGTCTCAGCAGTTCTAAGGTGAAAAGTGAGCCTTCCTCAGTTTCCTTTCTGTGCCTGGACTCTGGAAAGGAGGCTGTGGAGGAAAGGGGTCCCACTCCGGTTGGAATCTCTTCTGCACCTCCAGTTCTTTTTAAGCAGAAGAGGCGGGAGGGCTACTGAGGGGCTACTGAGGGTCAATGAGGACTCCTCATGGTGCGATGGGATTGTGAGCTGCGTGGAATGTCCAAGATCCAGAGGAAAGCTCCGGGTGCAGAGCTCTGTGGCTCCCCATGGCTAGGATCAGCAGTGAGTAGCTGACTAGCAGATTTGGCCATCCATCCAGTGAGCACACTTGCTTTCTTCCTGGCACTTCCTACCTTGGAAAAAGGATGGAAATTCCCTGCCTCTGGGTCGGGGTAGCCCAGGCTGGGCAAACAAGCTGATAGAACTATCAAAAACGGGTGGTGATTGAAAGTAAAGACGTGCAGGAAGAAAAACGCACAATGTTCCTGGCAAAGTCGCAGGCAAACCCGCACATGAGATGATGTTCTGAGGAACATAACACACATACACAAACACATACCCGGGCCCGGGGACACACACACACACACAGAGTCCCACATAGGACCACAGACATACTGAGCTAGTACCAAAAAAAAAAAAAAAAAAGTCTAGCCAGAGAAGTGACTCAGACTTGATTTCTAATGCTTCCAGAAGAGAGAGGTGACAAGAAGCAGGGAAGAGTTGGCCTCCTGTCTCCAGGGACCGGAGAGGGAGCCGGGAACCAGCTGTCCAGTATGCATAATGCTATTTGCCGCCAGACAGTTCCTGGCTGGCCTCCTTGGGGTGATGTCTGGTGGGGGGGGGAATCCCCTCCCCTCCAGAGTACGCTGATCCCTACCCTGTGTGTTCCTTATTAATATTAATAACAGAGATACCAACCATTTGGTTCGTACCGGTTCTTACAATAAAACTCAACGGGTTAATAACTAAAGTAAATGCATTTTGTGATTCTGATTAGCCGTCTTCTGCTGCTTGCTGGGCTCACTGGAAGCATATGCCCAGGCTCCAGTCAATCTGCTGTGTGGTAAACAAAAGCAAAGAAGGGGTAGTGAGAGAGAGAGAGTATTGGGAGGGACTGTGTCACTGGACAAATGCATGTGTGAGGGCTCCCTGGGTGACCAGTGAGGCACTGTACAGTTTAGAGTAGTGATTAACGGCACAGCTTTTGGAATCGTTTATTGCTTCTTTTTTTTTTTAATGCTTATATATTTTGAGAGAAAGAGAGGGAGGGAGGGTAGAGAGAGAGAGGGAGAGAGAATCCCAAGCAGGCTCTCGTGCTATGGACACTGCACCCCAACTTGGGGCTCGATCCCACCAACCGTGAAATCGTGACCTGAGCCAAAAGCAAGAGTTGGATACTTAACTGACTGAGCCATCCAGGAGCCCCGGAATCTGCTTCTTACTAGAGGTGTAACCTTAGATGGGTCACTTAACCTCTCTGAGTCTGGGGATGGAGATGATAGAACTTCCCTCCTAGAGTTAGCAGGAGTATTGAACGACAAAATGGATGTACAAGGTCTCAGTAAATGGTAGCTGTCATTCTTTCTCAAGATCAATTTGCCTCCTAGTCAGTTGCTAAAAGGCTCCCTGTTTTGTTCTTATTCTGCTTCATTCCGGTCTGAAGTGTTGTAGCATTTGCATTGTTTCTTGCTCTGGCCAAAGTGAGTTCTTAAGCCTATCTGCAAGCTGGCTGATTTCTTTTCCAAAAGGAGGTCTCCCACCCCACCCCCACCCCAGAGAATCACACGGGAGCTGTATTGGATTTCGGTTTTGTTTTTGTTGCTTGACAAGCTCTGAGTACTCCCTATGCTGAACAGAAATGAGGGAGGAGGGAGAGCAGGAGATGGGGTACAGAGAGGATTCTTCAACATTCTAAGCCCTGCACCAAAATGCAGCAAAAGAAACACTTGCAAGTAAAACTGGAACCCTCATTCCAGTTGCACTGAAATTTGTTGAGGATGATTCCCTCGGGGTAAGAATTCAGTCTTTTCCATCTCATGACAATTGGATGAAGAATGAAGATCTTCCAGCCAGAAGTCTATTTCCTATTAAAATCAATACGTTGAGACGACGCTAATAAGTGGCATTATTTTTATCCTCTGCACACTGAGAGTGGATGGAGGCAGCCCAGCCTTACTGGCACCTTGGACTGTAATCAGCACTTACCAACCAAGCAACCAACCACTGTTAACTGAGAATCCAGGGATAAATGGATAGAGACTGTCTTGGCCTCCAGTAATGAAAGTAATACTGACTACGTTTATGGACCCATCACTCACTGCGAGCAGGGCACCCTGCTATTGCTCCTAGGAAAAAGAGGACCGGTTCTTCATCCCAGGGGATACAATTAGTTCCACTCCCCTGGTAGGACCTCCAGCCAGCCCTGAATGCTTTACATGCATTAACTGATTTCATGATCACTGCAACTCTCTTACCTAGGGAACGTCATCCTTATTTTACAAAGGAGGCAGCCAAGACTCATGTAGCCATAAATGGCGGAACCTGGATTCTAACCAGGTAATGCCAATTAATAGTAATAATAATTATGCTTGCTAACTTTTACTGGGAACTTATTATGGGCCAGGCACTGTGCTAGCATTTGTTGTGCATTATCACATGTAATCCTCACAATAAACCTGAGAGGATAGGTACTCACGGTTGTTACTATTTTGAAGGAAAACGGAGACTCAGAGAGGTCAAGTAATCTCCACAAGGTCACACAGCTAGTGGGGCCTAATCCAGGATTTGAACCCATGCCAATTTGACTATAATGGTTATAATTTCTCTAAAAGGGCTATGACTCCAAGCCTTCAGCTGGGATTACACGGAGACAGGCTGCCAGCATTTTCCAGAGACATACTAAGCTGCCTGCCTCTGCTGGGGCACCCCGGCTATCCACTGGAGTCCAGGAAAAGATGAATAAGTGAACACCAGGGTATCATTGATGGTGATGGCCAGAGTAAGAAGTGCATCTGCCAAAGGCAGCAAGGGGATCCCCTGGGTAGCTAGGCAGGCCCTGGGATGGTAGGTGGATGGCAGAATCAGGAAGATCAAGGAGGAAGCCTACTTTCTAATTTTCAGCTCCCAGCATTTTATTCTCCATCATGTCTTTTATCAAGACACCCACCCCTCCTCAAGCATCCCAGGCCCACCAGGTCCCTGGCGTTTGGGGCAGGGTGAGTGGAGAGAAAGGGAGAGGAAGCTCCCCAGTTCCTGAGCCACTGAGGATACTGGGAGCTAGCAGGAAAGCTGGATGACAGAGAGGCTGCCGGAGAAAAGAAATGAAGAAGAAAAGGATTATTTCGAAGGGTTTGTCACTAGGAGGAAGGACAAAAGGCTGGGCAGTTATGCAAAGAGGGCCTCTCGGTAGCCCTTTGCGTGCCAGCCAGCAGGTGCACCTGGGAGACACTGAAGGCAATAACTCCTGGCAGGGCCGTGAGCTGCAGACTGTCATCCATGTCTTTCCCAAGCCTGGGCTGGCTGGAGCCCTCTCCCCTCAAAGGCAGCTGCTCGTGGGCCCTGCTGCCTGCTAGTTTTATGGGTCCCAGCTAGCTCCCAGCTTCCTTGTCTATATTCTTAACCCCTCCCATAAACAACTTGCTAGGGACGTGCCCAGTCATGGGAGAGGGATCCCCACATCAGAACTGGGGTTCATCATAATCGTGTCCTGTGACCAGAATGTGGTCCACTCAGTTCTTGGCTCCTCCCTGGGGTTTGGGATCAGAGGGTCACTACTTGCATCAGTAAAGCCCAGGCCTCTTTAGTGTTCCTAGTACCTTAGTCTTCCCTGCCCCTGTTCATCTCACTTACCTAAGTACCGGCTTAACAAGATTTCCTTCTGGCATCCCACATGTACCTCCCCTCATTAAGCCCCCTTTTTCCTAGATCCTCTTTGAGTGCTCTCCCCTGGACAGCTCCTCAGGCTCTGGGTATTTCTTTTTTTTTTTTTTTTAAAGTTTATTTTTGAGAGAGACAGAGACAGCACGAGTGGAGGAGGGGCAGAGAGAGAGGGAGAGAGACAGTCCCAAGCAGGGTCCGTGCCGCCAGCACAGAGCCCGATGTGGGGCTCCAACTCACAAAACAGTGAGCTCATGACCCAAGCCGAAACCAAGAGTGAGATGCCTAACCGAGACAACCAGGTGGCCCTTGCTCTGGGTATTTCCGGAAAGCAATCTCTGTCCTCCATCAAAATGTATCCATGCCTTGCCCTAGTTCTAGATGATCCCATGAACCAATTTATACCTAGAAAAACACAGACATTAATTGGCAGTGCTTCTCAACCTTTACACACACACACACACACACACTCCCATAGAATCCCTAACAATAGAATAAAGTGAGAATCTGGAGGTCAAGGTCAAAGTGGCCCAAAGTGTCAAATCTCTTCAAAGCGTCACACTTAATTTCCACATGCTATGCCATAACTATGCTTGTGTTTGATTTTACTATGTGAGCAACTGGAGAGCTTTAAAATCCTCACATAAATGGAAGCTCCAGAAAGATTCACTCTGTTTATCCCATGGCCTTGTGCACCCCACAAAGAGGCATAGAGGCCCCCGTTCGAGAGACACTGAATAATGCATTATCCCAGAACCTGCTTGCTTTTGATCCACTATCTCTACCGAAGGGAGTGGTGAGCAGAAAGAGTGACTGGAGCCATTTGCAGTGTAGGGGTGCAGCAGTGTGTGTGTGTGTGTGTGTGTGTGTGTGTGTGTGTGTGTGTGTGTGTGAAGCTTGTCTTCTTAGTAAGCTTGATTTCCCCCTCAGGATTTGAGGCAGGACCACCCACACCTGTAGGTCCCAGAAGGCTCAGGCAGCCTCCTAGTTGGTGTGATGCGAACCATTTCCTGACTCAAATTCACCAGCCTCCCGGCTGTGTGTGCCGAAATTCTCATTTGGGTTAAGGCCCAGTCTCCAGAAGGTCCCGGTAAATTGCACATGTTATCTGGAATGGACAGCACATTAAGTCATTAGCGCCCATTAATGCACTCGCCTGAATAAATCTATCAGATTGCCTGTCACCTCTCCGAGGGCAGTGTTGTGAGGGGAAGAGAGAGTGACCGGGGACCTTTCCTTGGGGTGCTACGGGGGTCAACTGGAGGAGCTCTGGCTGTGGGCCTTGACCTGGCTGCATCAGAATCCTTCAGGGAGCTGTGGAAAGGAGGATTCCTGGGCCCCACCCTGGGCCCCAGGGCTCTATTTAACAAGCACCCTGGGTCAAGCCTGCACCAGGTGAAGCCAAAGCAAGCCTGAGGGGACGGATGCTGCTCTGGGGACCTTGGGGGCCAGGGCCAAATAAAGGCCCCTGAAGGTGGGGTTTAGAAGCCCCCCCGCCCCCGTTCCCTGATGCAGCCCTAGTCCAGTGCTTCCTTTTATCATATTCCCCACACTCCCTTTTTTTTTTTTATGTTTTATTTATTTCTATGAGAGAGAGAGAGACAGCGTGAGCAAGGGAGGGTCAGAGAGAGAGGGAGTCACAGACTGAAACAGGCTCCAGGCTCTGAGCTGGCAGTCAGCACAGAGCCCGACGCGGGGCTCGAACCCACGAACCGCGAGATCATGACCCGAGCGAAAGTCGGACGCTTAACCGACTAAGCCACCCAGGCGCCCCCCCCACTCCCTTTTTTGATCTTTTCCTAGAGAAAGAGCTTTTGCATGGCTGGTTCCTACTCGCCCACTTCCTTCAAGCGGAGAGAGCCCTGCAGAGAGAGGGCTAGTGGCCCGGGAAGGCCTTGGAGCGTGGAAGATGAGTTGACAGACTCCGGGGAATAGCCCAAGGCTTCCTTGTATGCCTTCCTTCGCTCCCCCTGCTGGCATCGTAGGCATGTTTGCCCTCCTGGAGTTAGGAAGCAAAACACCAATTTAAATTGATGCTGACGGAGCCTGTCATATGCCAAGCACTTGCCGCTGCTGTTGCCACCAGTATAGCTATTCCCCATGCGGGAGTTAGAGCGGGCACTTGGGACATGGCCGCTCGGGGCCAGGCTCCTCACCTTGGCTCACCTCTGTCTGGGGGGGTGGGTGGGGGTGGGAGTGGAGTGAAATTTGGAAAAGAGAATCTGAGTAAAAGACAGGAAGTGTTCTTAGGCTGATGAGCAGAGGGCTGGGTTGGGCCCCTGTGTGGTCCCAGACACTCTATTTAACCTCTCTGTGCTTAAGGTCCGGCTGGAGGAAAAAGAACCTGAAGGAGATTCTCACTTTTGCCCAATGTTTTTCACAGGGCTGCAGACTTACAGAAGGATGCACCTGGAATTTTTTGGAAGGAAAACACCACATAGAGACTAATGTCCCCAGGAAGACTCTAAGGAAGAAAGGGTGTTCGAATCGACCTTCCTGCAAAACCCTAGGAGTCCTTGATCATCTGATAAATGTGCTAGTGAGTGCTAATGGACCAACGAGTTTCCCAACACTTTGTGTTTTGTCCAGAACCAAGTTTTCAATGTCTTTCTCCAAAGGTGTGACTAATAGTGTGAATGTTTGACACAAAGGCAGGTAGCTGAGGAAGTTTGAGGGTACGGGGAGCCTTTCCTGATTCACCCTCAGATAACCCCTTACATGTCCACAGGGCTTTACAGTTGCCTTTTTTCTTTTTTTAAGTTTATTTATTTATTTTGAGACACACACACACACACACACACACAGAGCATGACCGGGATAAGAGCAGAGGGAGAGAGGGAGAGAGAGAATCCCAAGCAGGCTCTGAGCGGTCAGCGCCCAGCCCAACATGGGGCTCGATCTCCAAAACCACAACATCAAGACCTGAGCCACAATCTACAGCTGGATACTTAATTGACTGAGCCACCCAGGAACCCCTACTGTTGGCTTTCATTTGATATTCATAACTACACTATGAGGTACGTAAGGCTACTATAATCACCTGTTTTATTTTTGTTTTTATTTTTTATTTTATTTTTTATTTATTTTGAGAGAGACAGAGTGAGCAGGGGAGGGGCATAGAGAGAGGGGGTAGGAGAGAGACAGAGAGAGAGAGAGAGAGAGAGAGAGAGAGAGAGAGAATCTTAAGCAGGCTCCACATTATCAGTGAACCATGAGATCATGACCTGAGCCGAAATCAAGAGTCATATGCTTAACGGACAGAGCCACCCAGGTGTCCCTATAACCACCCATTTTAAAGATGAGGAAACTGAGGCTCAGATTGGCCAAATAACTGCCCAGGGCCACCCAAGCAGGAAGGAAGTGATTTCTGGATAGAGTGTTCTTCACTCTTGTCCTTGCCTACTCCACCCCAGCAGAAGGCTCAAGAACACCAGGCCTTAGAGGGATCACTGGTTTCTCACGTTGACTTTTTCTGTCTGTTACTGATCTCTGCTTTCTTCATTCTGTCTCTTCTGGACCCGATTTTCTGCTGCTCTGGCTGCCGTTCACCAGACAGGGAAGAACAAAAATTAGCTTTGCAGAAAAAGCAGGTGTTGGCTTGTGTGTCTCAGTGGGGTAAAGCAATAACCCCCAGAAAGGCCTGACTAGAACATTCTCACCGCTGGACTGTCAGTAACTTGCTGTGTTTGACCTGGAGTAAATTGATTAACCTTTCTGTCTACGAGTTCTCATCTTTTCAACCTGCATAAGCCTCTCCAGGCTCATGGTGAGGTGGGCCTGAGGGAAGGAGGCAGGGAAGGAGAGCGGGTGGGAGATGAGGACGGCTAATGAAAAACAAGAGCTGAAAAGCACTTGGCAACCACTCCTAAGTGATGCATCGATGTTTAATGGCATTCAGTGCCTCCAAAGCCATGGCTCAGAAATGGGAGGCATTTGTTCAGGCACTGCAGGCAGTTCCCTGGTAATCCAAGAAGCCTCCTATTTAGGGGAAAGGCCTAATTATAGCTTCTTCTTTTCCTTATCGCCTTCTCTTGTTCATTAAGACCAAAGGACATTTGCTCGGGAAATCAGATCTTGGTTTCAGAAGATTTCATCTGCTCCCACAAATTGAATTTCCCACCTGGAGTCAAATTCTCTATTTATAACAGAGATATCATCTGCCCAGAAATCTGTCCTTGGTACAGGCCTAAGCTTGCTGAGATGTGCTTTGAATGGTGACCAGCTCCATGGGTTTGGTGAGCCTGAAGGAACTCAGGCCGTGGTCTCAGGGTGTGGAACCCTGACTGCATCTTTCGGAGAGAAGCTTAGACTCCAGCTGGCTTTGTCCACTGGGGCCTGGCCCTTGTCAGCGCTTGAGCACATGTTCAATGGCTGCAGCCCCAGGAGGTTTCTTAAAGGCTTAGTCTCAGCTTTGGTCTCCCTATCTTCCCCTGCAATCCACTGTGCGTAGACAGGTCCATCTTGCCAAAGCGTGGCTGGCACCATAACATTGTCCTGCTCAGACGCCTTTAGTGGCTGCCCTCACGCCACGGCATACGCTCTGAACCCCTTTGCTAGTGTCCATTTCCCACTAGTCTGTCCTGAGAACTGCTCTCTCCACCAGGTATGGCTTTTCACTCTTCCTTGCTCCTATGCCGCCTTCTGCATTTTGGTCTTGTGGTTTTCCCCAGACTTCCCTCCTCCCTGCTCAGCCAACCCTGCCCTTCCCCCTAGGCCTCAGCCCCATTGCCTGTGAGGACCCCATCCTCCTAGGAATCCTAAGTACTTCTCCCTGCACTAGTCATTGGGCACATATCAGAGAGCGAATGCTTCGTCACAGCACGTGTATTCTTGGCTACGGCTGTAATTTGTCCTTTTGTGGACATAGCCCTGTCTCCCTATCTTTCTGGGCATAGGCCAAGCCTTATGCTCCTTAAAAAAATTATTAATTTTCAGAGGGGGAGGGGCACACACAGACAGAGGGAGAATCCCAAGCCGGCTCAGAGTCCAATGCAGGACTTGAACTCACGAACTGTGAGATCATAACCGGAGCTGAAATCAAGAGTCAGACGCTTAACTGACTGAGCCGCCCAGGCCACCCCTTGTGCTCCTTTTGATCTCCCCGAGCGCCTGGTCCAATGCTGGGTGATGGCTAGTGGGGACCTGGGCCCAGGCTCCCTGCCCCTTCCTCCCATAGCTCCCCGCAGCTCTGCAGTCTCTGATGGCTGCTTTGACTTCAGCCTTCAGGGCCTCCCCCTCTCCATCCCCTTTTCTTGTCCTTCACTAGAAGCTCCTAGCACCTTTCAATAGCTTGCTTTTATTAATCATTTTGATGGTTCTTCTTTGGACCCTCTTCAGTTTCTCTGAAATTAATCAATCAAGAGGCAGCCAAGAAAAAAAAAAAAACCGGGGAAGTCGGGGAAGTTTGTCTTTCATACGACCCTCCCTCAGATGATTTTTCAGTGTCTGCTGTTGAGCCAGGACACTACTGTTTTCACTATCTCTTCCCTGAGATTAAACCTGACTGAAAGAGGCTTGTAAATGTCCTTCTCAAAATTAAAAAAAATATATTCTTGGTTGCTTAGGGAGAGGCTCTGAGTTCTCAAGTCCTGGGTAGCTGGAAGCTGGAACAAAATGGTTTTTCTAAGATAGAGGTGCGTCTCCTGGGGCTCAAACAGGGGAGGTGGGAATGAATCCTTAGCGAAGGAAGTATCTTTCTTTGTTCTGGGAGGGATCACTTTTAGTCATCTATCCCTCCATGAGCCTCCATGGCCCATGAAGTTATTCAAATACAGCTACTTCAGCCTGACCTGGGAAATCTTCTCTTGAATCAGAAGATGGGGGAGAGGCCCACACCACTTGTTGGAGCAAGAGCCTATATTTACTGAGCCTTTTCTAGGTGCCAGGCATGGTGCCATGTGGGTCATATCAAAGACCTCATTAAAACATTATAAAACATTATAATGACTCTATGAGGTACATGCTTTTATCTTTGATTGCAGATGAGGAAACTGAGGCACAGAGAAGTGAAATAGTTTGCCCAAGGTCACTAGCTAGTAACTGGCAACACTGGGATTCAAGTCCAGGTTTATCTGATGCCAAAACCCATGAACTTCACCACTATTCTATTTCCCCCTAACAAATAAAACTGTCTTTGTGGAGGGGCACCTTGGTGGCTCAGTCTGTTGAGCGTCTGACTTTGGCTCAGGTCATGATCTCATGGTTCCCCATTTGTGGGCTTGTACTGTCAGTGCAGAGCCTGCCTCAGATTCTCTGTCTACCTTTCTCTCTGCCCCTTCCCCACTTGTTCTCTCTCTCTCTCAAAAATAAACAAACATTTTTAAAAAATTTTTTAATGTTTTATTTATTTCTAGGAAAGAGAGAGAGAGACAGCATGAGCAGGGGAGGATCAGAGAGAGAGGGAGTCACAGACTCCCGAAAGAGGCTCCAGGCTCTGAGCTGGCAGTCAGCACAGAGCCCAACGCGGGGCCCGAACCCACGAACCGCGAGATCATGACCTAAGCGAAAGTCGGACGCTTAACCGACTAAGCCACCCAGGGACCCCGTAAACAAACATTTTTAAAAATCTTAAAGAACTTGTCTTTGTGGAGCCAGCATATAAAAAAGCACCACCCTTGACTACTTTCTCAGTGCTCTTCAAGAAGTGCTTTTAAGCTACCACCTGTGACTTATGTTTCATCATACTTTTAACAACCACAATGTCGCCCATGTCCTACCCACATCTCCTTTACTAGTCTAGTACAGAAGGCCAGTGGATGGGAGCATAGGCTCTGGAACCACACTGCTTGCGTTCAAATCCCAACTCTGTTCCTTTCTAGCTGCGCGACGTGGGGTAGATTGCTGAATCTTTCTGCATCTTCTTTTCCTCATCTATAAATTAGGGCTGGTAATAATCCTCAACTCAGAGAATTGCCAGAAGAATTGAATGAGGTAACGGGTGTATGATGCTTAGCACAGTGCTTGGTGCATAGAAAGCTCTCAGTGAATGCTATCTATTATTATTCCCCGTTCTTTTGCCCTTAGCTACCCAGGGTTTCCAGACACCTCATGACATCTTCGGCGTCCCAAGGACCCCCATTCGTGGCATCCTTTCAGACCTGCTGGTGTACTGCACGCCTCTGAACATCAGCCTTTTCACACAGAACTTCATGCTGAGCCCTAGTCCCTCCCCTAATTGTTAGCTCTTAGAAAACAATCCTATCTTCATCAAAATTAAAACCTTTTGTGCATCAGAGGACACTATTAGCAGAGTGAAAAGGCAACCTATGAAATGGGGGGAAATATTTATAAACCATACATCTAATAAGGGACTCGTATCCAGGATATATAAAGAACTTCTAACTCAACATCTTTTAAAAAAATTTAATGTTTATTTTTGAGAGAGAGAGAATGAACAGGGGAGGGGCAGAGAGAGGAGGAGACACAGAATCCAAAGCAGGCTCCAGGCTCTGAGCTGTCAGCACAGAGCCTGATGAAGGCTTGAACTCATGAACCGTGAGATCATGACCTGAGCCGAAGTCGGATGCTTAACCAACTGAGCCACCCAGGTGCCTCCTAACTCAACATCTAAAAAGCACACAACCAAATTTTAAAATGGGCAAAGGACTTTACTAGACATTTATCCAGAGAAGACATAAAAATGGCCAAAGAGTACATGAAAAGTTCCTCAAGAGAACTTGTCATTAGGGAAATGCGAATCAAGACCATTATGAGATACCACTTTGCATCCATTACGATGGCTACTGAAAACAACAGAAAATACTAAGTGTTGGCTAGGGTGTATAGAAACTGGAACCCTCATATATACTCATATATACTGCTGTTGAAAAGGTACAATGATGCAGCTCCTATGGAAAACAGTGTGGCAATTCCTCAGAAAGTTGCATGTAAAATAACCAGATGATCCAGCAATTCTATTTCTGGGTATATGCCCCAAAGAATTGAAAACAGGGCCTTGAACAGATATTTGCACACCTCTGTTCATAGCCACCTGATTGACAAGAGCCAAAAGGTAGAAACAATGCAAATGTCCATGTATGGACAGGAATCCATAAACTAAATGTGAGGAGATAAATCTGCATCATCAAAATCATCCCTAAAAGTGTCTTTTGCTTTTTATGCAAATAGTGGCCCACAGGTAGCCAGCAGTTGTCTAGATTCAGCAACACTCTACAGGCAAATTCTTTCTTTTTTAAAGAGTTTATTTATGGGGCACCTGGGTGGCTCAGTTGGTTAAGCGTCTAACTTCAGCTCAGGTCATGATCTCATTGTTGGTGGGTTCGAGCCCCGCATCGGGCTCTGTGCTAACAGCCAGCTCAGAGCCTGGAGCCTGTTTCAGATTCTGTGTCTCCCTCTCTCTCTGACCCTCCCCTGCTCACGCTGTCTCTCTCTCTCTCAGAAATAAATAAAACATTTTTTAAAAAGTTTATTTATTTATTTTGAGAGAGTATAATGGTGGTTGCCAGGGACGAGGGGAAGAAAAGAATGGGGAGTTGTTATTTGGGTACGGAGTTTCAGTTTTGGAAGACTGGAAAGAGTTCTGGGGATGGATGATGGTGATGGCTGTGAAACACAGAGAATGTCCTTAGTGCCACTGATCTATAAAACCTAAAAATACTTAAAATGGTAAGTTTTGCGTTCTGTAGTTTTTAAAACGCAATTCTTTTAAAAATAAATTTCTTAATAGGGGCATCTTCGTGGCTCAGTTGGTTGAGTGTCTGACTCTTGATTTTCACTTCGGTCACAGTTCATGGGTTCAAGCCTTTCATGGCAGCATGGAGCCTACTTGGGATTCTCTCTCTGCCCCACCCCTGCTCTTACACTCTGTCTCTCACTCTCAAAATATATAAATTAATTTAAAATTTTTTTTTAATGTTTTATTTATTTCTAAGAGAGAGAGAGTGAGAGACAACGTGAGCAGGGGAGGGTCAGGGAGAGAGGGAGTCACAGACTGAAACAGGTTCCAGGCTCCGAGCTGGCAGTCAGCACAGAGCCCGACGCGGGGCTCAAACCCACGAACCGCGAGATCATGACCTGAGCGAAAGTCGGACGCTTAACCGACTAAGCCACCCAGGTGCCCCTAATTTAAAAATTTTTAAATGTTTATTTTTGAAAGAAAGGGAGAGAGATAGAGTACAAGTGGGGGAGGGGCAGAGAAAGAGGGAGACACAGAATCCAAAGGAGGCTCCAGGCTCTGAGCTGTCTGCACAGAGCCCAACGTGGGGCTCAAACTCACAGACCTCAAGATCATGACCGGAGCCGAAGTCAGACACTTAACTGACTGAGCCACCCGGTGCCCCTAAATAAATAAACTTTTTAAAAATAAGATAAAATAAATTCCTTAACCTTTTGACGCACTTAAGCACTGAGAATACAATGGTGAACAAGATAGATAAGGTTTTTGCTCCCATGGAGCTTGCATTCTAGAGGGCAGGGAGGGACAAAACCTAGTCAACAAATGAACAAACAAAATATTTTCAGGTAGCAATACGTGCTATGAAGAAAATAAAAAACAATGATGGGGGTAGCTACTTTATATCAGGACATTGTGACATTTAACCTGATTTCTGAATAATAAAAGGAGCGAGTCATATGAGGATCTGGGGGAAAGGCATTCTGGGTAGATAGCACAGCTAGTGAAATGGCTCTGAGGCTTGACCTGAGCTTAAGGTAAACGAAGAACGTAAAGAGGGCCAGGGAATGTGAAGAGGAGTTTGGAGAACAAGGCAGAGGCCAGATCCTGGAGGGACTAACTGGCCCTGGTGAGGATTTGGATTCTAGTCTAAATCCAACAGAAAGCCATTAAAGTTTTAAGCAGGTGAGTGACATGAGCTGAATAACTGCCTTAAATAGATCATTGGTATCTGTGGAGGATGGGTCCACGTGAGAGTTGATGCTGGCTTGGGCTAAGATAGGAGCGGTAGAGATAAAGAAAAGTGGATAGGTTCTGGCTATATTTGGGAGCTTGATAAGCTCTGTTGAAGGGTTGGATATAAGAGATAAGGTAAAACAGTAACAATAGGGATGACACCTGGATTTTTCTTGAGCAACCGGATGATACCATTTACTAAAGATGGAGGTGCCATTTACTAAAGATGAGTGAAAGTGGGAGAGGAGTGATTTGGGGGCTAGAAATCAAGAGTTCCATTTTTTTGCTATGTTAAGTTTGACATGCCAATGAGATACCCAGGAGAAGCTGCCAAGTAGGCAGTCAAAAATAATAATGACAAGGGGCGCCTGGGTGCCTCAGTCAGTTGGCTCAGGTCATGATCTTGTGGTTCGTGAGTTCAAGCCCCATGTTGGGCTCACTGCTGTCAGCTTGGGATCCTCTGTCTCCACCCCCGGCCCTGCCCACTCACCCCCGCTCTGCCCCCATTCATGCTCTCTCTCTCTCAAAAATAATTAAAAACATTAAAAATAATAATGATAATAATGATAGCTAACATTTATTGATGGTTACCGTGTGCCAAGTACTGTCCCAGATGCTCTACAAGTATTAGATCGTCTAACTCTCCAACGACCCCGTGAAGTCTGGTATTATTATCATCTCACTTTCGAGAAGAGGAGGTGGAGGCAAAAAAGTGAAACAACTCGCTCAGGGTCAACATGGCAAGTGGCAGAGCCACCATAATTCTGGAACTCAAAGAGGAGGTGAGGACGAGACAAGGAAATCAGGAGGCGGTCATCTTATTAATAGTATTTAGAGCTACAGGGCTAGGGGAATTGATTTTGCAAGGAGTGGGGTTGGAGGGGTGAGGTTGGGCCCCAAAGCACCTGAAATATTTGGAGAAAAGGGAATCAGCAAAGCAGACTGAGGAAGCACGGGGCAGGGGGCCAGCTAGGCAGATGCGGCGTCATGAGAGCCTAGAAGGGACAGTATCTCCAGCTGACTGTGTTCATTGCTGCTGAGAGGGCTGGCATACTGGGGACCGAAAAGGAGCTGCATTGATAGGACCCGTGTTGGAGAGAAGGAAGGCTGTTTCCTACTGTTAGCATGCCCAAACTTGTCTGCTGCCCTGCCCCTTCTCTCCCCTTTCATTTCTCCTCCCCTCCTCCCTCCCTTCAGTCATTCAAAGAGACTGAGGTCCACTTCAGTACTAGAATCGAAGGAAGGTCACCAAAGGGTTCACACCTAGAATCTCACCCTATTCTATTTAGTATTTGTTTTGGAAAGGATTTTAGAGTCAGTCTTAAGTTGCAAGACAGAGTTCAGTCATGCCTGACCTGAAGAATGTTCCCAGTGGGAGAAGGTGGCCTTGGGGTGTTTCTAATTGACAGGAGGTAAGGAAATTGGCACCAGAAGCAGCAGTTTGGGCCTCTTTCCTGCCTTCTTGGGAACACAGCGTCGGGAGCATGGTTCCTTCTAATCTGCTGCATACCTCTTCACGGTAAGCCACAAATTAACCAAAAGCAATACACGCCTTTCTCAACACATAAAGAGTTTCCAGGGAGACACAATACTCTGTATATCTTTTTTAGAGTGAAGACTCAGAATCCAGTTTGGTCTTGCTCGGGGATTCCTTGATTTGGGACTATTAGTTCACTACCTATTCCTGGTCATTATCCAGCTCTCACAAAAGCCCATTCCTCTTCTATCTCTGGTCCATGCTGAGCCTCCCTTGAGAAACAAGTTGGTCCTCTTTACCTTCCAGGTCTTACAGAAACATACACTGCTTTGTTTTGCTTTTCCTTTTTTAAAAATGTTTATCTGGGGGGCGCCTAAGTGGCTTAGTCGGTTAAGCGTCCGACTTTCGCTTAGGTCATGATCTCGCGGTTCGTGGGTTCGAGCCCCGCGTCGGGCTCTGTGCTGACTGCCAGCTCAGAGCCTGGAGCCTGTTTCAGTCTGTGACTCCCTCTCTCTCTGACCCTCCCCTGTTCACGCTGTCTCTCTCTCTCCTAGAAATAAAAATAAATAAATAAATAAAAACACGTTTATTTGGTTTGAGAGAGAGAGAGAGAGAGAGAGAGAGAGAATGAATCTGAAGCAGGCTCCATGCTGTCAGCACTGAATCTGATGCGGGGCTCCATCTCACAGACTGTGAGATCATGACCTGAGCCAAAATCAAGAGTCGGACGCTCAACTGACTGCACCACCTAGGCGCCCCTGTTTTGGTCTTCCTTGAACTGTCCTTTACTTAGCTCCTACCAAGAATAGAGGACCTGTCTTTCGTCTCCTTTTAGGGTGAGGACTTATGTTCAGGGCCAGAGGGACCTGTCCCCAAGACCAATTACACTGTAGCTCCATTTCTGAGTGTATAAAAATCTCATCATTTGGCAGAGGTATGCCCACTGAACTAGGATAGAAAGACGAAGTTCACACAGTAGATCCTTACCAGGTTTATGTTGAAACTACTAGACTGAAATGCAGTAGATGTGGTATCTGACGTTGCCAACACTTGTAGGGCTAGATTAGGGTTCTAGTTCATCCTGATCTTTATTAGGTCACTTTCTCTTTCTGCCTCTGACTTTTGACATCTGTAAAAAGGACAAATTGAGTGATTTATGAAAGGCTTTTCCTACTCTGATAGCCAATGATTATCTAGGGCTGGAGTCTACAGGAGATGGAAGGGATTAAAGAGAAATCTCTTCTTTAAGAAAAAGTAGTACGGCAAGGCCCACCATGTCTGGAGAAGGATGGAGAAATTTGCTGGGAAGAAGGAGGATCAGTGGAGTGCAAGAGAAAGAAAAGGACTTTTCATTTCGAATAATAATGGCTACCATTAGTGAACTTGAACTCGGTGCCAGGACCAATACTTGTCCCATTTAATCCTTACAACAACTCCATGAATTAAGGACCATTGTCACTCTCATTTTAGAGAAGAAGAAAAAAGTGGCACAAAACAGGTAAGCAAACTGTGCAGAGCTGGCAAATGGCAGTGTTGGGCAGCAAACCTTGGCAGTCTGACTCTGGAGTGTGTGTGCCCTTAACTACTCTACCGCTTCTAGAGACGGGAACCCAAGGAGTTCTGCTTGGGTATTTGGTGACCAACTCAGAGAAAAGGAAGCCAGGCCAAGCACAGAAGCTGGGAAGAAACCAGACAGACATTAGGAAAGAACCGACTTTAGACCCTGACTCACTTGCATATACTGAGGCCGTCAGCTTCGAGACTCCTCACTGTCCAGTGTGTAGTAGGCACCGCTGCTCTCTGGATGCGTGAGGACTGAGGAATCCAGGGAATCTGTGTTCTAGGGACTGAGAGTACCCGTGTCCCCACCATTGCCAGTGGTAGTGAGGACAGCGGGCGCTGCCAGCCTAACCCCAAGCTAGTGGCTTTTTCAGTCACTCTGAGGACAGGAATATTATGTCCACCTTTGCCCTGGGCTCTGAGAAACGTGCCCAGAGCAGGAGGGACATTGTTAACATTTTCCACTCCAAGCCCTCTCCGCTTAGGAGAAATGGCCTCAAGGTTCATTTCTCTACTTACAACTCCCAATCCTTCACCCGAATGAATCTGTCAGTTGTCTTCTGATGAGGAGCCAAAGACGGAGCTACATACAGCAGTCATTGAAAATGCATCAAATAAACTCCTGTCTTTGACTTACTCATTCCAGAAAGATTCTGCGTGACTGCAGTGCCTATTGACAACTCACCCAGCCCCGGGAACCCAGCCAGAGGGAGGTTCCAGGCACCCAGTAGACAAAACTGAAACCCTGAAACCCTGAAAACCCTTTGTTTCCTCCCTGGAGAGGGGAAGGAACAATTTCTGGCTGCTGGGTTCCTAGGCTTGCTAAGCAAGGGGTCCTCCCTGTGAACCACCTTCTTCTCGGCTCACCTCCTCTAGCAGCATCACCCATAATTCTTTACTGGCCTTCGTCCACTCTTTTGGGTTTCCCTTATTAGAAGAACATTTTCTGCAGGAAAGCCCAGCCAGCCCAAGAGAATTCAATGGGGGTGGTCTGAACCTCGAAATCTTCCCACCAGGGAAGTGGCTCAATAAGACAGCATGCCCTCCCCACTCCCTGCCCCCAGGTCCTCTTGTTCTGACCCTGAGATAACCTACAGCTCAGCCACCAAGCAGTGTTCAAACTCCTCTTTTATTTTTAATGTTTATTTTTATTTTTGAGAGAGAGACAGAGACAGAGCATGAGTGGGGGAGGGCAGGGAGTGAGGGAGACATAGAATCGGAAGCAGGCCCCAGGCTCCAAGCTGTCAGCACAGAGCCCCATGTGGGGGTCAAACCCATGAACTGCTAGATCATGACCTGAGCTGAAGTCAGACACTTAACGGAGCCACCCAGGCGCCCCTCAGACTCCTCTTCAGCGCTGTCTGACCTGGACCACTGGAACAACTGTGATTACTGGATGGACCTCTTGCTTGCTGGCCAGCACAAGCCCAGGCCAAATGAAAGGCCATCTCCCAGGCCGGTGTCACAATGCCAAAGGCTCAGATCCCCTCTGCTCTTTCTCTTTCTCTTATGCTCCATGCAGGAGGTCCATTTAGAATTTCTTTTCCCCTTCAAGGCATTCTTTGATGTTCTGTTAAGAGGATTTCTGTGCTGGAGGGATAAGGTACCAGATTCCTACCCCTTCATATTCCCACTAGGGAAGGTTTCAGAGCCCTTCCCGGGTGCAGTGCGGTAGGAGGGTGTTACTATTTGGCTATAGATCCTTTCACCTCTGATGCCCAGCCCTGCTCTTATTCCTTGGGAGGACACTGCCTTTCTACAACAGGACACTTCCATCTTGAATGCTAGTTGGTCTGAGAGAGGAAGCTTTTGAATGCAGAGTTCCCAAGGTGATATGCATACTGCGACCTTGATCCATGGGCCACATTCGGTGCCACTAGGGATACACCAGTGGAAAAGACAGACTGTTCTTGTCCTCCGGGAGCTTACAGTCTCATAGGAAGAAAGGCACTAACTGAATTATCACAACACAACTAAAGTAATTACAAGTCCGGATAAGTGCAGAGAAGGATACAGATGATGCTCGAGTAGAGAATAACAAGGGCAAGAGAACTTGACTTCATTTTTTTATCAAAATGACATGGTAAAAAAAAATCAAACACTTCAGAAAAACTAATAATAAAAAGTAGAATCCTTTGCCCCACTTCCTCCACCTTTACTCCCACAAAGCTGCCACTTTTAACCTTTTGCTTTTAATTCTTCTGCTGTTTGATCTCCATTTTTCTAAATAATATACTTTTGTCCATTTTTTTTTTAAGTAGGCTCCATGCCCAGCAAAGCCCAGTGCCCAGTGCAGGGCTTGAACTCACAACCGTGAGATCACGACCTGAGCTGAGATCAAGAGTTGGTTGCTTAACCAACTGAGCCATCCAGGCACCCCACCTCTTTTCTTGATTTATCATTTTAAGAAATCCATCTACTGAATTTCTACTCTGATAGATGAGAATGCAGTGCTCAATAACACACCCACTTCTATTGCTCCATGCCTCCTGATATAGTATATAACATCGTAGCTATAATGCTAATTACCTCTGGAACATTAATATACGTAAGCCCCTATAAGTTGTTCCATCAACGATAGACAACATCTCTTGACTCCCCATTTTTATAAGATGAAACAATTCAAGTCTATACTGTGATGTACACCTCTTTCCCTTTTCCCTCCAGTTTATATCAAATGCAGAACTACGTTTACATCATCAAGGTTGATGACAACGTAAAATACATTTACATTGTCTTTTCTGATGACATCTCCCATGCTTTGTTTATAGGCCGATTCTAAAAGTTGACAACGAAGAAGTAATGTTGATATTATTGTGACGTTGCCGTATAATTCACTGTAGACAGGGATATATTATCATTTTCATGGGCCTTAATCACTTTTGCTTTGGTGGACCCTTCCTTCATGAAAAAAAGATCAAAAATGATACTTTATGGCTTTATTAGTGTAAAGAGAAATGTATTAACATTAGATATTAAAACATTTTCTTTGACCTAAATTTCATTTTTCCTTCTGGTTTTTAAATAAATGAAAGCGTTTTCATGGTCTCAAACTTTATATAATGGAATTATACGCATGTTTCCTTTTATGTATGACTTTTTCAATGAAGATATTGTCACTTTATAATCTTTTAAAGCAACTATGTTGAAAAATAAGTGACTTACAAGAAGTTGCATGTGTTAGAAGTGCACAATGTGCTAAGTTTTGACATTTGTTTATATCCATGAAACCACCCCCACAATTAAGATTAAACATATCCAGGGGCGCCTGGGTGGCTCAGTCGGTTAAGTGTCTGACTTCAGCTCAGGTCATGATCTCATGGTTCGTGGGTTCGAGCCCCACATCAGGCTCTGTGCTGACAGCTAGCTCAGAGCCTGGAGCCTGCTTCAGATTCTGTGTTTCCCTCTCTCTCTGAGTCTCCCCTGCTCATGCTGTCTCTCTCTCACACACAAATAAGTAAAAAACATTAAAAAGATTTTTTTAAAAAAAGATTAAACATATCTAATACCTCCAGAAGTTTCCTAGGGCCCCTCTGTAATTCATTTCCCCCGTCCCTAGGCAACCACTGGCCAGCTTTCTGTCACTATAGATTAGGATCATGCAGTATCTTAGTTTTGTGAACACAGCATATTTGTGAGATTCATCCATGTTCCTGTTTGAATCAATAATCAATTCCTTTTTACTGCTGACTAGTATTCCATGGTATGGCTATACTACAATTTGTTTATCTATTCACTTACACTGAACATTTAAGTTACTTCCAATTTTTGAAAATTGTACACAAAGCTTCAAAGAACATATACGTACCCATTTTTTAAAAACGTTTTAACGTTTATATTTGAGAGAGAGACTGAGTGTGCACAAGTGGAAGAGGGGCAGTTTTTTATGTGGGCTTATTCCTCTCTCTCTAGGATTGCAATGCCTAGATCATACAGTATACAGTAGGTATAGGTATTTAACTTTATAAGACACTGCCAGAGTGTTTTCCCAAGTGCTTGTCCCATTTTAAAATTCCACCAACAATGAATCAGAGATCCAGTGGCTCCACATCCTTGCCAAAACTTGGTAATTGGTATGCTTTTGATTTTAATTTCTAGTGGCTGTGCAGAGGTGCATTACTGCCTGCAGTTTTATTTCTCTTTTCCTGAATGACCACTTTTTGTTCTTTTGCAAAGTGACACTTCAAATTTTTGCTCATTAAAAAAATTAGCTTGTTTCAATTAATCTTGTTATTGAATTATAAGAGTTCTTTATATATTCTGGATATAAGTTCTTGGGCAGATAAGTGATTTGCAAATATTTTCTCCCATTTGTTAGGTTGTCTTTTCATTCTCTTCACTGTTTTTCACACTGTTATATACATACATATGTATAACCTTACATACATACATATGTATGTATATATAAAACAAAAGTTATATGTATATTAAAGTTTATTTACTTATTTTGAAAGAGAAAGAGAGAGCAGGGAGGGGCAGAGAGAGGGAGAGAGAGAATCTTAAGCCGTCTCCATGCTGTCAGCGAGGAGCCTGATGTGGAGCTGAGTCTCATGATCATGATCTGGGCTGAAATCAAGAGTCAGACCCTTAACTGACTGAGCCCCTCAGGCGCCCGCAAAGTTTTTTGTTTTTTTTTTAAACATAATTGTTTTGGCATTATTTGTTAAAAAGACTGAATTGTCCTTGCATGTCTGTGTCTCTTTATAGGTCTCTGTCTGGACTCTCTTTTCTATCCCGTTGGTCTATGTACCTATCCCTTTACTAATACCACATTGTTTTGATTACCTGACTTTTTATAAATCTTAAAATCATTTGGTGTGATTTCTCTAAATTTATTTATTTTTTTCAAATATTTTCTTGGCTTTTCTAATTCCTTTGCTTTTCCATATTAGTTTTAGAATAAGTGTACCTATATCTACAAAAACCTGGGGTTTTGATAGACATTACATTAAAGCTATTGATCAATTTGGGAGAATTGTCCATGAACACAGTATGTCTCCCCATTTACTTAAGTTTGATTTCTTTCATCAGTATTTAATAATATTCAGCATATCAACCCTGCACATGGCTGAGAACTGTGGGTTTGAAAAATTAATTCTGTGTGTCATTCAGTTGGCTTTTTTAGTTAGAAAACTCATGTCTTCCATCAACTTTGGGGAAATCGATTGTTGTAATCCTCTGATAATTTTCTCTCTTCTTTCTTTTTTTAATTTTCTAATAGTTGGATGTTAGACAATGAACTTCCTGAATTTTTCTTTTTAGTTTTTTTCCTCCTTTATTTCTCATCTATTTTTCTTCATTGTGGGAGATTTCCATATTTTCATTTTCTAATCTTCTGTAGTAGGCAGAATTCTAAGATGGCCCCCAAGATTCCTGTACCATGGTGTACATGTCCTGTATAATCCTCTCCCCTTGATTTTGGGTAAGACCTGTGAATTTGATGGAATGTTCCTCTCATGATTAGGTATATGGCAAAGGTGATGAGATTTTGCAAACGTAATTCAAGTCCCAAATCAGTTTCTTTTTAGTTAACCAAAAGGGAGACCATCCTGGGTGGGCCTGACTTAATCCAGGTGAGCTCTTTGAAGGAGGAGGAGGAGTCTGAGGCAGAAGGTTAGAGAGATTCTCCTGCTTTCCTTGAAGAAGAAAATAACCTTGTCATAAACTGTCTGAGGAGAGAGACAGCTTCTAGGAGCTAAGGGTCTTCTTCCAACTGTAAGGAACTGAATTCTGCCCACTACATGAACAAGCTTGAAAAGGAACGTGAAATCTAGTTGAGAAAGCATCTTGGGGATACCTTGATTGCATCCTAGTGAGACCCTGAGCAGAGAACCCAAATGTTGTGCCTGGATTTCTGCTCTACAGAAACTATGAGATAATAAATGTGTGTTGTTTTCAGCCACTAAGCTTCTAGTAAGTTGTTATGCAGCAATAGAAAACTAATGCACCTTCTGTGACTTTTTACTTTGCCAATCATATTTTTTGTTTTCAAGAATTCATCATTTAAAAAAACTAAACTCATCTATTTAAAATAAGTAAGTAATACCTTTCATGTGGTTCAAAAATCAATGCACAATGCTGGGGGACTGTGGGGGGCAGGAAAAATGGGTGATAGGCATTGAGGAGGGCACTTGTTGGGATGAGTACTGGGTGTTGTATGTAAGTGATGAATCACAGGAATCTACTTCAGAAGTCATGACTACAGTACAAATTATCGAAAAGAACAGAAAAGAAAAGTTTTGCAAAAAAGTTCAATTGTATTCTTTGTTATTTTTTTATACCTTTCTATTCTTGTTTTACAGATGTAATATATTCTCAAATTTCTCCATGGATACTACTTGGAGCTTTATTTAAAACTACCTTTAGTTCTCTGAATTAACTCTACTTGTTCCATTTATCTCGTGATTTCTCTTTAATTTTTAAAATTTTTCTTGTATGTCTAATGTTCCTTTGTTTCCTGTTCATCTTTTCTTAAATTGTTTTTAATGTTTATTTATTTTGAGAGAGAGAGAGAGTCTGAGTAGGGGAGGGTCAGAGCAGAGAGGTAAAGAGAGAGAGAGAGAGAGAGAGAGAGAGAGAATCCCAAGCTGGCTCTGCACTGTCAGCACAGAGCCTGATGCAAGGCTCGAGCTCAAGAACCTCGAGATGGTCACCTGAGCTGGAATCAAGAGTCATACGCTCAACAGATTGAGCCACCCAGGCACCCCTGTTTCCTGCTGATCTTTTAAAACCAGGCAATAGAGAGTGTGAGTGGAAGCTGGGTGTATGAGCAGACCTTGTCAATGGGAAGATTTTGCTTAAGAAGGATGGGAGGGGAGCTGGTTATATGGCTTCTGCGGGGGCACGGAAGTGGGGGACAGGAGCCCAAATAGCAGAGGGCAGAAGGCTTAACTCTGAGCCACTAACACCCACCTCGCTGACCTCATTCTCTCTAGATACTTTGTTCAATTTCTGTAAAGGAAAAACCCTTTGTTTTTAGGCTGGCAAGTAAATATTTGGCTGCCAGCTTGTCTCTCCATGTAGGGGTTGGGGGAGTCAACTCTTCCGTGCACAGAGCTTCAGCTGTGAGCCCACCTTGTCCACCTCGCTTCTTATTCTATCTGTGTCACTCTCATTCTCTGTCGTCCTTGTAGTCTCTGAGGCCAGACCTTGCTAAGCTTTGCAAGGTAGGCAGGCTGCCTCTTTAGCTGCAGCATTTGCACACATAGTTAAAGCTGACTGTTTGCTCCACTCTGCTTCATCAGTTAGCACTCCTCCAGATGCTTTCTGACTTAGAAATTTATTTAAATTTCTCATCCACTGACGGCTCCCCTCCTGTTCTCTTTATTGTGGTGGGTTTATGCATTTTAAAATTTCTGTACTATTATTTTAATGAGGTCTCTGGAGGGAGATGACTTAAGTGTTTGTGCTCAGTCTACCATCTTGAACTGAAAAAAAAAAGTACAATGGGGATAATATAGTGGTGCCTATGACTTAGGCTTTTGAGAATTAAATGATTTATGAATATAAATTGCTTAGCACAGTGCTCAGCACATATGATTTATACCTATTAGTCGTTGTTATTATTATTGCCTCAACAAGCAACTGGGGAAGACTTCTGGACAGGGAATCGTGTCCTGATGTCACTGAAAACCCACACCCAGCAGGTGACCATGGTAGCCAGCATTGAGTCAGGCCTGGTCTTTGTCTGAGTTTCAGTAATTTTGGTTCCCAAAGTGATGCTTCAGGAAACAGTTTTAGGTTTGTGGAGAAGCCATGGGGGTAGAGGGGTGGGTGAAGGGGAGAGCTGCATGCTCTTGGGGGCAAACTTTGCAATGTAAGCAGCAGAGCAGAAGCGGAGTGGCAAAATCCCAATTTTCTCTTGCAGCAAACTGGGAGCCAGCTGTGCCGACGGACTGGGACTGAGGGTGGTCCTCTGCAGCAGCGGCGGCAGCAGAGAGCTCAACTAGAAGCCAGAACTAAGGCAAAGAAGCTGACAGCAAGGAGCTCAGATCTGCCATTGACCCAAGGAAGCCAGAGGGCATGAACACTAGAACTGGGGGGCAGATGAATAAGAATTGGATTTGTTGTTCTTTTGGAAGAATTGGAAATCTTCCCACAGACAGCTCATTCTTCTCCTGTTCTTCAGGCTTCCTTGTTTCCTCCTGAGTGGCTGCGGGCTCTGTGCCTGGCTGCACCCGCTCACCCCTGACAGAGGCCAGGAGGATGGGCCACTGCAGGCCAGGATCCTGGATCCCCTCCAGGGGAGCCAGTTCCCTGAGGATGGAGCTGGTCTTATAGGCACAAGGAGGAGGGAGCTTACCTAGATGCTATAAAATCTTTTTTTTTTCTTTAATCAGTGCACTTTAATCAGTGCATGAGTATGGGGGACAGGGTGGGGTATGTGTGCAAAGAGGGAGATGCAGAATCTGAAGCAGGCTCCAGGCTCCAGGCCATCAGCACAGAGCCTGACGCGGGGCTTGAACTCACGAACTGCGAAATCAGAATCTGAGCCGAAGTTGGACGCTTAACCACACAGGCGCCCCTAGATTTTGTAAAATCTTTAGCAGAGCGGCCAAAACACCATCCTGACCACAGATACCTCCCTTGCTAGCCTGCTGTGCTGCTTGAAATCCCAATGTTCCTTTAGGTTTGGTGTCTTTAAAGGTCCTAGTTACAATGCTAACGCCAAGGCAAGTTTGGTATTCAGGCATGAGTCCATTGCCAGCTAGAAGACATTAGGTCTAAATCATTCGTTCAAACAGCCACTTAGCAGACTTCCCAAAAGAGGTGGTAGGGAGAGGGTAAAAAGGGGTAACTGTACCTGGCAGAGAGAGATGGAAAGGCAGATCAGGAGCATGGGTGCCCACCCCCCGCCAGGCAATCTTCTCAGTCTCTACTCCACTGTAATTCTACATTTCTGAGAGGTGAGAAGGAAAAATGAGTTTGGTTATTCCTCTTGCTCTTTTTGGGAATTCCATAGTATCCAGTCACTTGAAAAAAGTGGGAAAGACAATAAGGTCTAGGGAGTGAGTGAGTGAAATGTTGGGAAAAGAATTTGGGCAAAGCCCTGGGAGGCTCCTTTCCTTTACAACACCTTTAGGGAAATATAGCAGAGCTAAAGAAAACCCTGAAACTTGATGTTTTGGAGCTATGATTCTAGCCCAAACTCACTATTTGCCAGGGTAATCACGTGCTTTCTCTGCCTCAGTCTCTTTATCCATACAATGGGCATACAATCCCTGCCTACACTTACACACAAGATTATTAGGAGGGTGAAATAAAAAGAAAGCCGTAAAAGTGGTCCAAATTGTCATGAGGTTTTTAATTTTTTAAGTTTTTATTTTAATTCCAGTTAACATACAGTGTTGTATTAGTTTCAGGGGTACAATATTAGAGTAATGCAACACTTCCATATATCACCCTGTGCTCTTTTTTTTTTTTTTAAGTTTATTTATTATGAGAGAGAGCGAGTGTGTGCAAGCAAGCAGAGGAGAGGCAGATAGAGAAGGAGAGAGAGAGAATCCCAAGCGGGCTCTGCACTGTCAGTGGAGAGTTCAACGCGAGGCTTGAACCCACAAGCCGTGAGATCATGACCTAAAGACCTAAACTGAAAACAAGAGTCAGACGCTTAACCGACTGAGCCACTCGGGTGCCCCACCCTGTGTTCTTTAAGCACAAGATGTTTTTATGTATTAGGCTTCACAAGGATATAGCAGCAAGCCTCAACTTGAAAAAGGATTTTTATAACTTTTTTCTGATTATGAAAGCATTATATAATTACAGAATATATAAAGAGGTATCAAGAAAAAAATTAAAATCACCCTTAATCCCATCCAGAGACAGGTACCTCCCGGATTTGGATTTTGGTGTATTTCTTTCCAGTCTCTTTTACTCCATGAAGGCAGAGACTGTGTCTGTTTGGCTTACTGCTGCACCTCGAGAATCTGCCACTATACCCAGCACATATTAGATCCTCAATAAATATTTGCTGAATTAAGGAGTACATATACTTATTTTAATTGAAAACATATTCTGCGTGTACAGTTTTATATCCTCTTTGCTTTACCTAATTATAACCTGAGTACTTCCTATGACATTAAATATTCTTTAAAAATACGGTTTTTAATGTCTGCACTGTATTCCATCAAGCAATGGATCGGCCATCTATTATTAGACACTTGTGTTACTTCCAACCTTCCACTCTGATCATTAACACAGATAAATATCTTGACAGCAAAACCTTTGTGCCCATTCATGTTTATTTCCTTTGGATAAATTCTTAGCAGTGGGATTCCTAGATGACATGATAAAGACATTTGAATGGTATTTTAAAAAATTTTTAAAGTTTATTTCTTTAATTTGAGAGAGAGTATGTGAGTAGGGATGGGGCAGAGAGAGGGAAAGAAAATCCCAAGCAGGCTCTGTGCTGGCAGCCTGGAGCCTGACATGGGGTTCGAACTTGCAGACTGTGAGATCATGACCTGAGCCAAAAACCAAGAGTCAGACACTCAACTGACTGAGCCACTCAGGTGTCCCTGAAAGGCTTTTAATACCTATACCAGATTGCTCTCCATGAAAGTTGTACGAATTTAGTTACTTGCCAGCAGTGTCTATGTTTTTTTTTTTTTAATGCAGGTAATTATTTTATTTCAACTTTGTCACATCTATCTATATGTTTCCTTTGTGACTATTTCCATTGTGTTTATGCTTAGAATGTCCTCACGGAAGATCTTTTAAAACGATAAAAGGTCAATTTGTATGCAGTTCCTGATTTTGCAATGCAATGTATTCATGGCAGTTTTATCACAAGGTAGTCTACGTACTGGGAAATGGACCAGGCTCATGCATACACATGGCTGTATTCATCTATTCCAACTTGATTGGTTTCATCAGCAGAAACTAATGAATATGTGGGTAAAGGCAGCAAGAGGTGAAGTACAGGCGTTCAGAAAGTAGTGTTGCGGGGCAAGCAGTGAAGATCAACACTTGCTTCTTAAGGGTTCCTATGTCTTCCTTGCTGTTAAAAAACAAAACAAAACCTTTCCAACGTTGGAAGAGCTCTACAGTGCAAAGCCTGTAGACCAGCAGGTGAAAGGGAAGTTTTAAAAGGGCCCAAGATTATTCGTGGATTTAAGGAGATGCTGGGGAATAATAAGCAGTTCATAGAGGTTTGGTTTTGATTCTGACCTTCCTTGACTGAGAATCCTGAGTGAATTGAGGGCTGGATGGCTGGGTTTTAGAATGAATAGAGCACAAGCCAGCTCTCAACAGAGAGATGGGACAGTGTCTCAGGTCAGTGAAAGCTGCCTGTGGTTCATTCTGGGCCAGGGGAAGGAAGAGAAGTTCAAAAAGGAGTTGAGTGATTGATCGCCTTTAGCCTCACAACATCTGGCAGAGTGCCAAGCACATAATAAACAGTTAATATTTGTAGAATGGATGAACGAATAAACCAATAGCCGTTTTGTTAGTCTGTGCACCCCAAGTTTCTTGCGTACTCCCTGGTATTTTCTATGCCTGACTTCCTCCTTTACCATCCAAACTTTGGTATCCCGTTTCCCATTCTCTCAGGGAGCTTTTCTCAAGGTCCTAACATAGAATATTCTAATCATAACACTGGATAGTGGTTAAGAACATGGGATTCAGGGTTATGTAGGTTGGGGTATCTCAGAGAGAGAGACAGAGACACAGAGTACGAGCAGGGGAGGGGCAGAGAGAGAGGGAGATGCAGAATCTGAAGCAGGCTCCAGGCTCTCAGCTGTTAGCACAGAGCCTGACATGGGACTTGAACTCACAAACTGTGAGATCATGACCTGAGCCAAAGTCGGATGCTTAAACCAACTGAGCCACCCAGGTGCCCCAAGTTATTTGCCATTTTTTAAAAATCAGTTTCTTTATCTGTAAAATGTGGTTAACAATATTTGGGCTTTCGTGAAGATTAAATGAGATAATACATGTAAAAGATTTAGCATAAAGTCTGATACAGAGCAAACACTCAGCGGTTGGTACAACAAGAACACCACAGACTGTGTAGCTTATAAACAAGAAAAATGTGTTTCTCATAGTTCTGGAGGCTGGAGGTCCAAGATCAGAGTGCCAGTGCAGTCATGTTCTGTTGAGAGCCTCCTCTCTGGTTCACAGGTGGCTCTTGCTGGTTGTGTCCTAACATGGCAGCTGGGGCAAGAGGGCCCTGTGGTTTGTTCTTCTTTTTTTTTTTAATGTTTATTTATTTTTGAGAGGGAAAGAGGCAGAGTGTGAGCAGAGGAGGGTCAGAGAGAGAGGGGAAACACAGAATCATGACCTGAGCTGAAGTCTGACACTTAACCATTAAGCCACTCAAACATCCCTGTGGGGTCTTTTTAAAAAAATCACTAATCCTATTTATGACTGCTCCTCTCATGACCCAAGCACCCCCCAAAGGGCCCACCTCCTAATACCATCACATTGGCATTATGATTTCAATGTATGAACTTTGAGTGACAGAAACATTCAGACGATAGCACTGCTGTAATAAGTTCCACAAGTTTGGGGGCTTCAAACACCAGAGATTTATTCTCTCAAAGCTCTGGAGGCCAGAAGTCAAAAACCAGTTTCTTGGGCTGAAATCAAGGTGTCCACAGGGCTTCACTCCCTCTGGGGCTCTAGGAGAGAATCTATTCCTTGCCTCTTCCAGCTTCTAGTGGCTACCAGCATTCTGTGGTTTGTGGCTAGATCACTCTGATCTCTGCCTCTGTGGACACATTGCCTTCTCCTCTTCTGTCTGTGTGTCTAATCTCCTTCTGTGTCCCTCTTATGAGGATATACAGGATTACATTTAGAGTTTACCTGGATAATCCAGAATAATCTTCTTTTAGAATTTTTTTTATTGCTCATTTATTTGGGGGAAGGGGGGCAGAGAGAGAGAGAGGGAGCCACAAAATCCGAAGCAGGCTCCAGGCTCTGAGCTGTCAGCACAGAGCCCAAGGTCAGGGCTCGAGCTCACATACCGCGAGATCACGAACTACGAGATCATGACCTGAGCTGAAGTCAGATGCTTAACCGACTGAGCCCCCCAGGCGCCCCCCAGAATAATCTTCTGGAGTGTAAGGCTTAAAACTTTACATTCAGCTTTGACATCTTTGAGTCTGGAAGGGCCTCGAGGTCCCAGCTTGTGCTTTGCCCTTGCCAGGGATGTCTCCCATCCAGCTGGAAAGGGTCTTGTTAGGCTAGTCCCCTTATCATCTGGATCAGCTGCACCCCACCTGGCTCAGGCTTCCACCTCATGGGTTTTACATCCTTGACAGCCTGTGAATTTATTCAAACGAGCCAATCACATCTTCCCTCGGGAACTGACGGGTGCCCCACCTTTCTTTTACTATAAAGCTCGCCTTCCACAGCCCCTTCTGGTTTACTGTATTTCCAAGTGCAACCTCTGTGTGGCCCTATATAGCATGTAGTGTCATACTCCCCTGGGATGTGAATATATATGACCGATAAACTACTGCCCATCTCATCTGCCCAGCGTTGGGTGCCCTGTATTTGACCACCCCCAGAACCCTCAAGTGGGAATTCCTCCCTCACCAGTGGGGTGAAAGAGATGGGAACAAGTCATCTCCTCATCTCTAGATGCTTAATTCGGTCACATCTGCAAAGACCCGCCCCCCTCCATTTGCCATATAAGGTGGCATCCACAGTTTTCAGAGGTTAAGAGGTGGATATCTTTAGTGGGGCCAGTAGCCTTTATTATCATTAAAGAGAGTGCAAGTGCAAGTTCACAAACCTCTTGGTAACCCTAAAGCGCTGATTATTTAATTTGGCATATCTCGGAGATCCTGCTGATTTTTCTGGTTATGAATACCAAGAACTTGCTCAATTTTTTAAAAGAAAGTCAGGCAACATTGAAGCATAAACAATTTGATTATTTAAAAAATTTTCATTAATGCTTATTTATTTTTGAGAGAGAGGGACAGAGTGTGAGCAGGGGAGGGGCAGAGAGAGAGGGAGACACAGAATTCGAAGCAGCTCCAGGCTCTGAGCTGCCAGCACAGAGCCTGATGCAGGGCTCCAACCTACGAACTGTGAGATCACGACCTAAGCCGAAGTGGGATGTTCAACTGACTGAGCCACCCAGGTGACCCTGAGATTATTTTTGAACATCACTTAATGGTGGGAATATTCCCCTCTAGTTAACAAATCTTTATCCCAGTTCACCCCTCATACCTGATTTCCAGGGCTGTGGCAGAGGCTGCTGGTTGCCCCTTATACACACCGTCTCTTTCTTCCATAGTAATGGAAATTCTAGCTAGGTACATGGCTTCCTAGAAAAAATTCTATTTCCTAGTTTCACTTCTAACTAGAAGTGGCCTTGGGGCCAGTGGTATGTAACATTTAGGCCAAGGGGATATAAGCTTAAGTGATGTGTTCAGTTCCTAGGGATCTTTTTTTTTTAATGTTTTTTTTTATTTCTAGGAGAGAGAGAGAGAGACAGCGTGAGCAGGGGAGGGTC
>JAESUZ010000241.1:0-17152 GCA_017311185.1 Proteles cristata cristata | reverse complement strand
TGAATGAGGGCTTCAGCAGAGTGTTCTTTCTCGGTGTGCAGTTATCGCACAGAGCTAAGACTGCCGTACGTGTGTGTTCATCATTACTAACTCTGCGAGACCATAGGGTTAACGGAGTGTTGCTTTCCCCCTGGTTTGTCTTCCCAGAGTCAAGCAACCTGCCCTTCACTGCACTGCATCAGGGACTATTCGGAATCACAGCTTCCAGGAAAGTCAGGATAGTAGAGGAATGATGCCTTCCACACAGTGTTCGCTCCCAGGGTTTAGGTGAACGCACTTAGCTTATGCTTCCCTGTATAGGTTTTGACCCTTGACGCCCACAGCAAAACGGTATGGGAGCTGAGGACTGTATTCCGCAGTGTTGGTTCCCAAGACTCCAGTACCCGGCTCCTCCTTGAATGGTCTCCGCATCTGCTTTCGCTCGCGATCTACCTAGGGAACGGTGACGGTAGTTGAATGAGGGCTTCAGCAGAGTGTTCTTTCTCGGTGGGCAGTGTATCGCACAGAGCTAAGACTGCCGTGCGTGTGTGTTCATCATTACTAACTCTGCGAGACCATAGGGTTAACGGAGTGTTGCTTTCCCCCTGGTTTGTCTTCCCAGAGTCAAGCACCCTGCCCTTCACTGCACTTGATCAGCAACTGTTCGGAATCACAGCTTCCAGAAAAATGCGGATGGTAGGGGAATGATGCCTTCCCCACAGTGTTCTTTCCCAGCGTTTAGGTGAGCACACTTCGTTTATGCTTCCCTGCGTAGGTTTTGACCCATGACGCCCCTGTGAAACGGTATGGGGGCCGAGTGCTGCATTCCGCAGTGTTGGTTCCCAAGACTCCAGCACCCGGCTCCTCCTTGGTTGGTCTCCGCATCTGCTTTCGCTCGCGATCTACCTAGGGAACGGTGCCGGTAGTTGAATGAGGGCTTCAGCAGAGTGTTCTTTCTCGGTGTGCAGTGTATCGAACAGAGCTAAGACTGTCATGAGTGTGTTCATCATTACTAACTTAGCGAAACCCGAGGGGAACGTAGCGGTGCAAGCCTCCTGGTGTGTTTTCCCTGAGTCGAGCACCCTGCCCTTCACTGCACTGGATCAGCACCTGTTCGGAAGCACCGCTTCCAGGAAAGTCAGGATAGGAGAGGAATGATGACTGCCACACAGTGTTCTTTCCAAGCTTTTAGTAAGAGGCGTTGAGCTTATGCTTCCCTGCATAGTTTTACATAGGCTCCTCCGTGGTTGGTCTCCGCATCCGCTTTCACTCGCGATCTACCTAGGGAACGATGACGGTAGTTGAATGAGGGCTTCAGCAGAGTGTTCTTTCTCGGTGTGCAGTGTATCGCACAGAGCTAAGACTGCCGTACGTGTGTGTTCATCATTACTAACTCTGTGAGACCATAGGGTTAACGGAGTGTTGCTTTCCCCCTGGTTTGTCTTCCCAGAGTCAAGCAACCTGCCCTTCACTGCACTGCATCAGGAACTATTCGGAATCGCGCTTCCATAAAATGAGGATGGTAGGGGAATGATGCCTTCCCCCACAGTGTTCTTTCCCAGCGTTTAGGTGAGCACACTTCGTTTATGCTTCCTGCGTAGGTTTTGACCCATGACGCCCTCTCTGTGAAACGGTATGGGGGCCGAGTGCTGCATTCCGCAGTGTTGGTTCCCAAGACTCCAGCACCCGGCCTCCCTGGTTGGTCTTCCGCATCTGCTGCCGCGATCTACCTAGGGAACGGTGCCGGTAGTTGAATGAGGGCTTCAGCAGAGTGTTCTTTCTCGGGGTGCAGTGTATCGAACAGAGCTAAGACTGCTGTGAGTGTGTTCATCATTACTAACTTAGCGAGACCCGAGGGGAACGTAGCGGTGCAAGCCTCCTGGTGTGTTTTTCCTGAGTCGAGCACCCTGCTCTTCACTGCACTGGATCAGCACCTGTTCGGAAGCATCGCTTCCAGGAAAGTCAGGATAGGAGAAGAATGATGACTGCCACACAGTGTTCTTTCCCAGCTTTTAGTAAGAGGCGTTGAGCTTATGCTTCCCTGCATAGTTTTACATAGGCTTTCACATCTGCTTTCACTCGCGATCTACCTAGGGAACGATGACGGTAGTTGAATGAGGGCTTCAGCAGAGTGTTCTTTCTCGGTGTGCAGTGTATCGCACAGAGCTAAGACTGCCGTGTGTGTGTGTTCATCATTACTAACTCTGCGAGACCATAGGGTTAACGGAGTGTTGCTTTCCCCCTGGTTTGTCTTCCCAGAGTCAAGCACCCTGCCCTTCACTGCACTGGATCAGCAACTGTTCGGAATCACAGCTTCCAGAAAAATGCGGATGGTAGGGGAATGATGCTTTCCCCACAGTGTTCTTTCCCAGCGTTTAGGTGAGCACACTTCGTTTATGCTTCCCTGAGTAGGTTTTGACCCATGACGCCCCCTGTGAAACGGTATGGGGGCCGAGTGCTGCATTCCGCAGTGTTGGTTCCCAAGACTCCAGCACCCGACTCCTCCTTGTTTGGTCTCCGCATCTGCTTTCGCTCGCGATCTACCTAGGGAACGGTGCCGGTAGTTGAATGAGGGCTTCAGCAGAGTGTTCTTTCTCGGTGTACAGTGTATCGAACAGAGCTAAGACTGCCGTGAGTGTGTTCATCATTACTAACTTAGCGAGACCCGAGGGGAACGTAGCGGTGCAAGCCTCCTGGTGTGTTTTCCCTGAGTCGAGCACCCTACCCTTCACTGCACTGGATCAGCACCTGTTCGGAAGCACCGCTTCCAGGAAAGTCAGGATAGGAGAGGAATGATGACTGCCACACAGTGTTCTTTCCCAGCTTTTAGTAAGAGGCGTTGAGCTTATGCTTCCCTGCATAGTTTTACATAGGCTCCTCCGTGGTTGGTCTTCTCATCTGCTTTCACTCGCGATCTACCTAGGGAACGATGACGGTAGTTGAATGAGGGCTTCAGCAGAGTTTTCTTTCTCGGTGTGCAGTGTATCGCACAGAGCTAAGACTGCCGTGCGTGTGTGTTCACACTAATCCTGCGAGACCATAGGGTTAACGGAGTGTTGCTTTCCTGGTTTGTCTTCTCCCAGAGTCAAGCAACCTGCCCTTCACTGCACTGCATCAGGAACTATTCGAATCACAGCTTCCAGGAAAGTCAGGATAGTAGAGGAATGATGCCTTCCACACAGTGTTCGGCTCCCAGGGTTTAGGTGAACGCACTTAGCTTATGCTTCCCCTTATAGGTTTTGACCCATGACGCCCACAGCAAAACGGTATGGGATCTGAGTACTGCATTCCGTAGTGTTGGTTCCCAAGACTCCAGCACCCGGCTCCTCCTTGATTGGTCTCCGCATCTGCTTTCGCTCGCGATCTACCTAGGGAACGATGACGGTAGTTGAATGAGGGCTTCAGCAGAGTGTTCTTTCTCGGTGTGCGGTGTATCGCACAGAGCTAAGACTGCCGTGCGTGTGTGTTCATCATTACTAACTCTGCGAGACCATAGGGTTAACGGAGTGTTGCATTCCCCCTGGTTTGTCTTCCCAGAGTCAAGCACCCTGCCCTTCACTGCACTGGATCAGCAACTGTTCGGAATCACAGCTTCCATAAAAATGAGGATGGTAGGGGAATGATGCCTTCTCCACAGTGTTCTTTCCCAGCGTTTAGGTGAGCACACTTCGTTTATGCTTCCCTGCGTAGGTTTTGACCCATGACGCCCCCTGTGAAACGGTATGGGGGCCGAGTGCTGCATTCCGCAGTGTTGGTTCCCAAGACTCCAGCACCCGGCTCCTCCTTGTTTGGTCTCCGCATCTGCTTTCCCTCGCGATCTACCTAGGGAACGGTGCCGGTAGTTGAATGAGGGCTTCAGCAGAGTGTTCTTTCTCGGTGTGCAGTGTATCGAACAGAGCTAAGACTGCCGTGAGTGTGTTCATCATTACTAACTTAGCGAGACCTGAGGGGAACGTAGCGGTGCAAGCCTCCTGGTGTGTTTTCCCTGAGTCGAGCACCCTGCCCTTCACTGCACTGGATCAGCACCTGTTCAGAAGCACCGCTTCCAGGAAAGTCAGGATAGGAGAGGAATGATGACTGCCACACAGTGTTCTTTCCCAGCTTTTAGTAAGAGGCGTTGAGATTATGCTTCCCTGCATAGTTTTACATAGGCTCCTCCGTGGTTGGTCTCCGCATCTGCTTTCACTCGCGATCTACCTAGGGAACGATGACGGTAGTTGAATGAGGGCTTCAGCAGAGTGTTCTTTCTCGGTGTGCAGTGTATCGCACAGAGCTAAGACTGCCGTGCGTGTGTGTTCATCGTTACTAACTCTGCGAGACCATAGGGTTAACGGAGTGTTGCTTTCCCCCTGGTTTGTCTTCCCAGAGTCAAGCAACCTGCCCTTCACTGCACTGCATCAGGAACTATTCTGAATCACAGCTTCCAGGAAAGTCAGGATAGTAGAGGAATGATGCCTTCCACACAGTGTTCGCTCCCAGGGTTTAGGTGAACTCACTAAGCTTATGCTTCCCTGTATGGGTTTTGACCCATGACGCCCACAGCAAAACGGTATGGGAGCTGAGTACTGCATTCCGCAGTGTTGGTTCCCAAGACTCCAGCACCCGGGTCCTCCTTGCCTGGTCTCCGCATCTGCTTTCACTCGCGATCTACCTAGGGAACGATGACGGTAGTTGAATGAGGGCTTCAGCAGAGTGTTCTTTCTCGGTGTGCAGTGTATCGCACAGAGTAAGACTGCCGTGCGTGTGTGTTCATCATTACTAACTCTGCGAGACCATAGGGTTAACGGAGTGTTGCTTTCCCCCAGGTTTGTCTTCCCAGAGTCAAGCACCCTGCCCTTCTTGCACTGGATCAGCAACTGTTCGGAATCACAGCTTCCAGAAAAATGAGGATGGGAGGGGAATGATGCCTTCCCCACAGTGTTCTTTCCCAGCGTTTAGGTGAGCACACTTCGTTTATGCTTCCCTGCGTAGGTTTTGACCCATGACGCCCCCTGTGAAACGGTATGGGGGCCGAGTGCTGCATTCCGCAGTGTTGGTTCCCAAGACTCCAACACCCGGCTCCTCCTTGGTTGGTCTCCGCATCTGCTGCGCTCGCGATCTACCTAGGGAACGGTGCCGGTAGTTGAATGAGGGCTTCAGCAGAGTGTTCTTTCTCGGTGTGCAGTGTATCGAACAGAGCTAAGACTGCCGTGAGTGTGTTCATCATTACTAGCAGCGAGACCCGAGGGGAACGTAGCGGTGCAAGCCTCTGGTGTGTTTTCCCTGAGTCGAGGCACCCTGCCTTCACTGCACTGGATCAGCACCTGTTGGGAAGCCCACCGCTTCCAGGAAAGTCAGGATAGAAGGAGAGGAATGATGACTGCCACACAGTGTTCTTTCCCAGCTTTTAGTAAGAGGCGTTGAGCTTATGCTTCCCTGCATAGTTTTACATAGGCTCCTCCGTGGTTGGTCTCCGCATCTGCTTTCACTCGCGATCTACATAGGGAACGATGACGGTAGTTGAATGAGGGCTTCAGCAGAGTGTTCTTTCTCGGTGTGCAGTGTATCGCACAGAGCTAAGACTGCCGTGCGTGTGTGTTCATCATTACTAACTCTGCGAGACCATGGGGTTAACGGAGTGTTGCTTTCCCCCTGGTTTGTCTTCCCAGAGTCAAGCAACCTGCCCTTCACTGCACTGCATCAGGAACTATTCGGAATCACAGCTTCCAAGAAAATGAGGATGGTAGGGGAATGATGCCTTCCCCACAGTGTTCTTTTCCCAGCGTTTAGGTGAACACACTTTGTTCATGCTTCCCTGCGTAGGTTTTGACCCATGACGCCCCCAGTGAAGCGGTATGGGGGCCGAGTGCTGCATTCCGCAGTGTTGGTTCCCAAGACTCCAGCACCCGGCTCCTCCTTGGTTGTTCTCCGCATCTGCTTTCGCTCGCGATCTACCTAGGTAACGGTGACGGTAGTTGAATGAGGGATTCAGCACAGTGTTCATTCTTGGTGTGCAGTGTATCGAACAGAGCTAAGACTGCCGTGAGTGTGTTCATCATTACTAACTTAAGCGAGACCCGAGGGGAACGTGACAGTGCAAGCCTCCTGGGTGTGTTTTCTAGGTGAGCACCCTGCTCTTCACTGCACTGGATCAGCACCTGTTCGAGGCTTACCGCTTCCAGGAAAAGTCAGGATAGGAGAAGAATGATGACTGCCACACAGTGTTCTTTCCCAGCTTTTAGTAAGGGCATTGAGCTTATGCTTCCTGCATAGTTTACACAGGCTCCTCCGTGGTTGGTATCCGCATCTGCTTTCACTCGCGATCTACCTAGGGAACGATGACGGTAGTTGAATGAGGGCTTCAGCAGAGTGTTCTTTCTCGGTGGGCAGTGTATCGCACAGAGCTAAGACTGCCGTGCGTGTGTGTTCATCATTACTAACTCAGCGAGACCATAGGGTTAACTGAGTGTTGCTTTCCCCCTGGTTTGTCTTCCCAGAGTCAAGCACCCTGCCCTTCACTGCACTGGATCAGCAACTGTTCGGAATCACAGCTTCCAGGAAAATGAGGATGGTAGGGGAATGATGCCGTCCCCACAGTGTTCTTTCCCAGCGTTTAGGTGAGCACACTTAGTTTATGCTTCCCTGTATAGGTTTTGACCCATGACGCCCCCAGTGAAACGGTATGGGGGCCGAGTGCTGCATTCCGCAGTGTTGGTTCCCAAGACTCCAGCACCCGGCTCCTCCTTGATTGTTCTCCGCATCTGCTTTCGCTCGATCTACCTAGGGAACGGTGCCGGTAGTTGAATGAGGGCTTCAGCAGAGTGTTCATTCTCGGTGTGCAGTGTATCGAACAGAGCTAAGACTGCCGTGAGTGTGTTCATCATTACTAACTTAGCGAGACCCGAGGGGAACGTAGCGGTGCAAACCTCCTGGTGTGTTTTCCCTGAGTCGAGCACCCTGCCCTTCACTGCACTGGATCAGCACCTGTTCGGAAGCACCGCTTCCAGGAAAGTCAGGATAGGAGAGGAATGATGACTGCCACACAGTGTTCTTTCCCAGCTTTTAGTAAGAGGCGTTGAGCTTATGATTCCCTGCATAGTTTTACATAGGCTCCTCCGTGGTTGGGTCTCCGCATCTGCTTTCACTCGCGATCTACCTTGGGAACGAAGACGGTAGTTGAATGAGGGCTTCAGCAGAGTGTTCTTTCTCGGTGTGCAGTGTATCGCACAGAGCTAAGACTGCCGTGCGTGTGTGTTCATCATTACTAACTCTGCGAGACCATAGGGTTAACGGAGTGTTGCTTTCCCCCTGGTTTGTCTTCCCAGAGTCAAGCACCCGGCCCTTCACGGCACTGGATCAGCAACTGTTCGGAATCACAGCTTCCAGAAAAATGAGGATGGTAGGGGAATGATGCCTTCCCCACAGTGTTCTTTCCCAGCGTTTAGGTGAGCACACCTCGTTTATGCTTCCCTGCGTAGGTTTTGACCCATGACGCCCCCTGAAACAGTGTAGGCAGGGGGCCCAGTGCTGCATTCCGCAGTGTTGGTCCAAGACTCTGCTGGCTCCTCCTTCCAATTTGGTCTCCATCTGCTTTATTCAGCGATCTACCTAGGGAGCAGTTGCCGGTAGTTGAATGAGGGGGCTTCAGCAGTGTTCTTTCTCGGTGTGCAGTCATGTGAACAGAGCTAAGACTGCCAGTGATGTTCATCATTACTAACCCCAGCGAGACCAGGGGAGCGTGGCGGTGCAAGCCTCCTGGTGTGTTTTCCCTGAGTGGAACACCTGCACCCTTCTCACTCTCGGATCAGCACCTGTTCGGAAGCACCGCTTCCAGGAAAGTCAGGATAGGAGAGGAATGATGACTGCCACACGGTGTTCTTTCCCAGCTTTTTTTAAGTAGAGGCGTTGAGCTTATGCTTCCCTGCATAGTTTTACATAGGCTCCTCCATTGGTTGGTCTCCGCATCTGCTTTCACTCATGATCTACCTAGGGAACGATGACGGTAGTTGAATGGGGGCTTCAGCAGAGTGTTCTTTCTCGGTGTGCAGTGTATCGCACAGAGCTAAGACTGCCGTGCGTGTGTGTTCATCATTGTTAACTCTGCGAGACCATAGGGTTAACGGAGTGTTGCTTTCCCCCTGGTTTGTCTTCCCAGAGTCAAACACCCTGCCCTTCACTGCACTGGATCAGCAACTGTTCGGAATCACAGCTTCCAGAAAAATGAGGATGGTAGGGGAAGGATGCCTTCCCCACAGTGTTCTTTCCCAGCGTTTAGGTGAGCACACTTCGTTTATGCTTCCCTGCGTAGGGTTTGACCCATGACGCCCCCTGTGAAACGGTATGGGGGCCGAGTGCTGCATTCCGCAGTGTTGGTTCCCAAGACTCCAGCAACCGGCTCCTCCTTGATTGTTCTCCGCATCTGCTTACGCTCGATCTACCTAGGGAACGGTGCCGGTAGTTGAATGAGGGCTTCAGCAGAGTGTTCTTTCTCGGTGTGCAGTGTATCGAACAGAGCTAAGACTGCTGTGAGTGTGTTCATCATTACTAACTTAGCGAGACCCGAGGGGAACGTATCGGTGCAAGCATCCTGGTGTGTTTTCCCTGAGTCGAGCACCCTGCTCTTCACTGCACTGGATCAGCACCTGTTCGGAAGCACCGCTTCCAGGAAAGTCAGGATAGGAGAGGAATGATGACTGCCACACAGTGTTCTTTCCCAGCTTTTAGTAGGAGGCGTTGAGCTTATGCTTCCCTGCATAGTTTTACATAGGCTCCTCCGTGGTTGGTCTCCGCATCTGCTTTCACTCGCGATCTACCTTGGGAACGAAGACGGTAGTTGAATGAGGGCTTCAGCAGAGTGTTCTTTCTCGGTGTGCAGTGTATCGCACAGAGCTAAGACTGCCGTGCGTGTGTGTTCATCATTACTAACTCTGCGAGACCATAGGGTTAACGGAGTGTTGCTTTCCCCCCTGGTTTGTCTTCCCAGAGTCAAGCACCCTGCCCTTCACTGCACTGGATCAGCAACTGTTCGGAATCACAGCTTCCAGGAAAAATGAAGATGGTAGGGGAATGATGCCTTCCCCACAGTGTTCTTTCCCAGCGTTTAGGTGAGCACACTTAGTTTATGCTTCCCTGTATAGGTTTTGACCCATGACGCCCCCAGTGAAACGGTATGGGGGCCGAGTGCTGCATTCCACAGTGTTGGTTCCCAAGACTCCAGCACCCGGCTCCTCCTTGATTGGTCTCCGCATCTGCTTTCGCTCGCGATCTACCTAGGGAACGGTGACGGTAGTTGAATGAGGGATTCAGCACAGTGTTCATTCTCGGTGTGCAGTGTATCGAACAGAGCTAAGACTGTCGTGCGTGTGTTCCTCATTACTAACTTAGCGAGACCCGAGGGGAACGTAGTGGTGCAAGCCTCCTGGTGTATTTTCCCTGAGTCGAGCACCCTGCCCTTCACTGCACTGGATCAGCACCTGTTCGGAAGCACCCTTCCAGGAAAGTCAAGATAGGAGAAGAATGATGACTGCCACACAGTGTTCTTTCCCAGCTTTTAGTAAGAGGCGTTGAGCTTATGCGTCCCTGCATAGTTTTACATAGGCTTTCACATCTGCTTTCACTCGCGATCTACCTAGGGAACGATGACGGTAGTTGAATGAGGGCTTCAGCAGAGTGTTCTTTCTCGGTGTGCAGTGTATCGCACAGAGCTAAGACTGCCGTGTGTGTGTGTTCATCATTACTAACTCTGCGAGACCATAGGGTTAACGGAGTGTTGCTTTCCCCCTGGTTTGTCTTCCCAGAGTCAAGCAACCTGCCCTTCACTGCACTGCATAAGGAACTATTCGGAATCACAGCTTCCAGGAAAGTCAGGATAGTAGAGGAATGATGCCTTCCACACAGTGTTCACTCCCAGGGTTTAGGTGAACGCACTTAGCTTATGCTTCCCTTTATAGGTTTTGACCCATGACGCCCACAGCAAAACGGTATGGGAGCTGAGTACTACATTCCGCAGTGTTGGTTCCCAAGACTCCAGCACCCGGCTCCTCTTTTGCTTGATCCCATACAACTTGGCGATCTAGGGGAGCGATGGCGGTAGTGGTGAATGGGGGCTGTAGGTGTTCTTTCTCGGTGTGCAGTGCCATCACGCTGGGCGCTGCCGTCGTGTGTTATCTTTAACTCTGCAGAGACCATGGGGTTAACAGGTGTTGCTTTCCCCCTGGTTTGTCTTCCAAAATTCAGCACCACCTGCCCTTCACTGCACTGGATCAGCAACTGTTCGGAATCACAGCTTCCATAAAAATGAGGATAGTAGGGGAATGATGCCTTCCCCACAGTGTTCTTTCCCAGCGTTTAGGTGAGCACACTTCGTTTATGCTTCCCTGCGTAGGTTTTGACCCATGACGCCCCCTGTGAAACGGTATGGGGGCCGAGTGCTGCATTCCGCAGTGTTGGTTCCCAAGACTCCAGCACCCGGCTCCTCCTTGATTGTTCTCCGCATCTGCTTCGCTCGCGATCTACCTAGGGAACGGTGACGGTAGTTGAATGAGGGCTTCAGCAGAGTGTTCTTTCTCGGTGTGCAGTGTATCGAACAGAGCTAAGACTGCTGTGAGTGTGTTCATCATTACTAACTTAGCGAGACCCGAGGGGAACGTAGTGGTGCAAGCCTCCTGGTGTGTTTTCCCTGAGTCGAGCACCCTGCCCTTCACTGCACTGGATCAGCACCTGTTTGGAAGCACCGCTTCCAGGAAAGTCAGGATAGGAGAGGAATGATGACTGCCACACAGTGTTCTTTCCCAGCTTTTAGTAAGAGGCGTTGAGCTTATGCTTCCCTGCATAGTTTTACATAGGCTCCTCCGTGGTTGGTCTCCGCATCACTTTCTCACGCGATCTACCACAGGAGGCAGATGGTAGTTGAATGAGGAGGCTGTGAGTGTTCTTTCTGCGGTATTAATGTATCTTTAGGCAGCTAAGACTGCCATGTGACTGTCATTACTAACTCTGCGAGACCATAGGGTTAACGGAGTGTTGCTTTCCCCCTGGTTTGTCTTCCCAGAGTCAAGCACCCTGACCTTCACTGCACTGGATCAGCAACTGTTCGGAATCACAGCTTCCAGAAAAATGCGGATGGTAGGGGAATGATGCCTTCCCCACAGTGTTCTTTCCCAGCGTTTAGGTGAGCACACTTCGTTTATGCTTCCCTGCGTAGGTTTTGACCCATGACGCCTCCTGTGAAACGGTATGGGGGCCGAGTGCTGCATTCCGCAGTGTTGGTTCCCAAGACTCCAGCACCCGGCTCCTCCTTGTTTGGTCTCCGCATCTGCTTTCGCTCGCGATCTACCTAGGGAACGGTGCCGGTAGTTGAATGAGGGCTTCAGCAGAGTGTTCTTTCTCAGTGTGCAGTGTATCGAACAGAGCTAAGACTGCTGTGAGTGTGTTCATCATTACTAACTTAGCGAGACCCGAGGGGAACGTAGCGGTGCAAGCCTCCTGGTGGCTCTCCTGAGTCGAGGCACCCTGCTCTTCACTGCACTGGATCAGCACCTGGCCCGGAAGCATCGCTTCCAGGAAGAATCAGGATAAGAGAGAAGAATAGTGGCTGCCACACAGTGTTCTTTCCCAGCTTTTAGTAAGAGGCGTTGAGCTTATGCTTCCCTGCATAGTTTTACATAGGCTCCTCCGTGGTTGGTCTCCGCATCTGCTTTCACTCGCGATCTACCTAGGGAACGATGACGGTAGTTGAATGAGGGCTTCAACAGAGTGTTCTTTCTCGGTGTGCAGTGTATCGCACAGAGCTAAGACTGCCGTGCGTGTGTGTTCATCATTACTAACTCTGCGAGACCATAGGGTTAACGGAGTGTTGCTTTCCCCCTGGTTTGTCTTCCCAGAGTCAAGCACCCTGCCCTTCACTGCACTGGATCAGCAACTGTTAGGAATCACAGCTTCCATAAAAATGCGGATGGTAGGGGAATGATGCCTTCCCCACAGTGTTCTTTCCCAGCGTTTAGGTGAGCACACTTCGTTTATGCTTTCCTGCGTAGGTTTTGACCCATGACGCCCCCTGTGAAACGGTATGGGGGCCGAGTGCTGCATTCCGCAGTGTTGGTTCCCAAGACTCCAGCACCCGGCTCCTCCTTGATTGTTCTCCGCATCTGCTTACGCTCGATCTACCTAGGGAACGGTGCCGGTAGTTGAATGAGGGCATCAGCAGAGTGTTCTTTCTCGGTGTGCAGTGTATCGCACAGAGCTAAGACTGCCGTGCGTGTGTTCCTCATTACTAACCCAACGTGAGACCCGGGGAACGTAGTGGTGCAAGCCTCCTGGTGTGTTTTCCCTGAGTGAGCACCCTGCCTTTCCTGCTGGATCAGCACCTGTTCGGGGAAGCCACCGCTTCCAGGAAATCAGAATGGGAGAGGGAATGATGACTGCCACACAGTGTTCTTTCCCAGCTTTTAGTAAGGAGGCGTTGAGCTTATGCTTCCCTGCATAGTTTTGCATGGCAGGCTCCTCCGTGGTTGGTCTCCGCATCTGCTTTCACTTTCGTGATCTACCTGAGGAACGATGACGGTAGTTGAATGAGGAGCTTCAGCAAGTGTTCTTTCTCGGTGTGCAGTGTATCGCACAGAGCTAAGACTGCCGATAGTGTGTGTTCATCATTACTAGCGAGACCAGGGAACGTAGCGGTGCAAGCCTCCTGGTGTGTTTTCCCTGAGTCGAGCACCCTGCCCTTCACTACACTGGATCAGCACCTGTTCGGAAGCACCGCTTCCAGGAAAGTCAGGATAGGAGAGGAATGATGACTGCCACACAGTGTTCTTTCCCAGCTTTTAGTAAGAGGCGTTGAGCTTATGCTTCCCTACATAGTTTTACATATGCTCCTCCGTGGTTGGTCTCCGCATCTGCTTTCACTCGCGATCTACCTAGGGAACGATGACGGGAGTTGAATGAGGGCCTCAGCAGAGTGTTCTTTCTCGGTGTGCAGTGTATCGCACAGAGCTAAGACTGCCGTGCGTGTGTGTTCATCATTACTAACTCTGCGAGATCATAGGGTTAACGGAGTGTTGCTTTCCCCCTGGTTTGTCTTCCCAGAGTCAAGCAGCACCACCCTTCACTGCACTGCATCAGGAACTGTCGGAATCACAGCTTCCAGGAAAGTCAGGATAGTAGAGGAATGATGCCTTCCACACAGTGTTCGCTCCTAGGGTTTAGGTGAACGCACTTAGCTTATGCTTCCCTGTATAGGTTTTGACCATGACGCCCACAGCAAAAGCGGTATGGGGGCAGTGCTGCATTCGCAGTGTTGGTTCCCAAGACTCCAGTACCCGGCTCCTCGTTGATTGGTCTCCGCATCTGCTTTCGCTCGCGATCTACCTAGGGAACGGTGACGGTAGTTGAATGAGGGCTTCAGCAAAGTGTTCTTTCTCGGTGTGCAGTGTATCGAACAGAGCTAAGACTGCCGTGAGTGTGTTCATCATTACTAACTTAGCGAGACCCGAGGGGAACGTAGCGGTGCAAACCTCCTGGTGTGTTTTCCCTGAGTCGAGCACCCTGCCCTTCACTGCACTGGATCAGCACCTGTTCGGAAGCACCGCTTCCAGGAAAGTCAGGATAGGAGAGGAATGATGACTGCCACACAGTGTTCTTTCCCAGCTTTTAGTAAGAGGCGTTGAGCTTATTCTTCCCTGCATAGTTTTACATAGGCTCCTCCGTGGTTGGTCTCCGCATCTGCTTTCACTCGCGATCTACCTAGGGAACGATGACGGTAGTTTAATGAGGGTTTCAGCAGAGTGTTCTTTCTCGGTGTGCAGTGTATCGCACAGAGCTAAGACTGCCGTGCGTGTGTGTTCATCATTACTAACTCTGCGAGACCATAGGGTTAACGGAGTGTTGCTTTCCCCCTGGTTTGTCTTCCCAGAGTCAAGCACCCTGCCCTTCACTGCACTGGATCAGCTACTGTTCGGAATCACAGCTTCCAGGAAAATGAGGATGGAAGGGGAATGATGCCTTCCCCACAGTGTTCTTTCCCAGCGTTTAGGTGAGCACACTTAGTTTATGCTTCCCTGTATAGGTTTTGACCCATGACGCCCCCAGTGAAACGGTATGGGGGCCGAGTGCTGCATTCCGCAGTGTTGGTTCCCAAGACTCCAGCACCCGGCTCCTCCTTGATTGGTCTCCGCATCTGCTTTCGCTCGCGATCTACCTAGGGAACGATGAAGGTAGTTGAATGAGGGCTTCAGCAGAGTGTTCTTTCTCGGTGGGCAGTGTATCGAACAGAGCTAAGACTGCCGTGCGTGTGTTCCTCATTACTAACTTAGCGAGACCCGAGGGGAACGTAGTGGTGCAAGCCTCCTGGTGTGTTTTCCCTGAGTCGAGCACCCTGCCCTTCACTGCACTGGATCAGCACCTGGTCGGAAGCACCGCTTCCAGGAAAGTCAGGATAGGAGAGGAATGATGACTGCCACACAGTGTTCTTTCCCAGCTTTTAGTAAGAGGCGTTGAGCTTATTCTTCCCTGCATAGTTTTACATAGGCTCCTCCGTGGTTGGTCTCCGCATCTGCTTTCACTCGCGATCTACCTAGGGAACGATGACGGTAGTTGAATGAGGGCTTCAGCAGAGTGTTCTTTCCCGGTGTGCAGTGTATCGCACAGAGCTAAGACTGCCGTGCGTGTGTGTTCATCATTACTAACTTAGCGAAAAGATAGGGTTATTGGAGTGTTGCATTCCGCCTGGTTTGTTTTCCCAGAGTCAAGCAACCTGCCCTTCACTGCACTGCATCAGGAACTATTCGGAATCACAGCTTCCAAGAAAGTCAGGATAGTAGAGGAATGATGCCTTCCACACAGTGTTCGCTCCCAGGGTTTAGGTGAACGCACTTAGCTTATGCTTCCCTGTATAGGTTTTGACCCATGACGCCCACAGCAAAACGGTATGGGAGCTGAGGACTGCATTCCGCAGTGTTGGTTCCCAAGACTCCAGTACCCGGCTCCTCGTTGATTGGTCTCCGCATCTGCTTTCGCTCGCGATCTACCTAGGGAACGGTGACGGTAGTTGAATGAGGGCTTCAGCAGAGTGTTCTTTCTCGGTGTGCAGTGTATCGAACAGAGCTAAGACTGCCGTGAGTGTGTTCATCATTACTAACTTAGCGAGACCCGAGGGGAACGTAGCGGTGCAAGCCTCCTGGTGTGTTTTCCCTGAGTCGAGCACCCTACCCTTCACTGCACTGGATCAGCCCCTGTTCGGAAGCACCGCTTCCAGGAAAGTCAGGATAGGAGAGGAATGATGACTGCCACACAGTGTTCTTTCCCAACTTTTTAGTAGAGACGTTGACTTATGCTTCCCTGCATAGTTTTACATAGGCTCCTCCGTGGTTGGTCTCCGCATCTGCTTTCACTCGCGATCTACATAGGGAACGATGACGGTAGTTGAATGAGGGCTTCAGCAGAGTGTTCTTTCTCGGTGTGCAGTGTATCGCACAGAGCTAAGACTGCCGTGCGTGTGTGTTCATCATTACTAACTCTGCGAGACCATGGGGTTAACGGAGTGTTGCTTTCCCCCTGGTTTGTCTTCCCAGAGTCAAGCACCCTGCCCTTCACTGCACTGGATCATCAACTGTTCGGAATCACAGCTTCAATAAAAATGAGGATGGTAGGGGAATGATGCCTTCCCCACAGTGTTCTTTCCCAGCGTTTAGGTGAGCACACTTAGCTTATACTTCCCTGTATAGGTTTTGACCCATAGCGCCCACAGCAAAAACGGTATGGGAGCTGAGGACTGCATTCCGCAGTGTTGGTTCCCAAGACTCCAGCACCCGGCTCCTCCTTGCTTGGTCTCCGCACATCTGCTTTCGCTCGCGATCTACCTAGGGAACGATGACGGTAGTTGAATGAGGCTTCCAGCAGAGTGTTCTTTCTCGGTGGGCAGTGTATCGCACAGAGCTAAGACTGCCGTGCGTGTGTGTTCATCATTACTAACTCAGCGAGACCATAGGGTTAGCAGTGTTGCTTTCCCCCTGGTTTGTCTTCCCAGAGTCAAGCACCCTGCCCTTCCTGCACTGGATCAGCAACTGTTCCGGAATCACAGCTTCCAGGAAAATGGGGAAGGTAGAGGGAATGATGCCTTCCCCACAGTGTTCTTTCCCAGCGTTTAGGTGAGCACACTTTGTTCCTGCTTCCCTGCGTAGGTTTAGACCCATGACGCACCCAGTGAAACGGTATGGGGGCCGAGTGCTGCATTCCGCAGTGTTGGTTCCCAAGACTCCAGCACCCGGCTCCTCCTTGGTTGTTCTCCGCATCTGCTTTCGCTCGCGATCTACCTAGGGAACGGTGACGGTAGTTGAATGAGGGATTCAGCACTGTGTTCATTCTCGGTGTGCAGTGTATCGAACAGAGCTAAGACTGCTGTGAGTGTGTTCATCATTACTAACTTAGCGAGACCCGAGGGGAACGTAGCGGTGCAAGCCTCCTGGTGTGTTTTCCCTGAGTCGAGCACCCTGCCCTTCACTGCACTGGATCAGCACCTGTTCGGAAACACCGCTTCCAGGAAAGTCAGGATAGGAGAGGAATGATGACTGCCACACAGTGTTCTTTCCCAGCTTTTAGTAAGAGCGTTGAGCTTATGCTTCCCTGCATAGTTTTACATAGGCTCCTCCGTGGTTGGTCTCCGCATCTGCTTTCACTCGCGATCTACCTAGGGAACGATGACGGTAGTTGAATGAGGGCTTCAGCACAGTGTTCATTCTCGGTGTGCAGGGTATCGAACAGAGCTAAGACTGCCATGCGTGTGTTCCTCATTACTAACTTAGCGAGACCAGAGGGGAACGTCGTGGTGCAAGCCTCCTGGTGTGTTTTCCCTGAGTCGAGCACCCTGCCCTTCACTGCACTGGATCAGCACCTGTTCGGAAGCACCGCTTCCAGGAAAGTCAGGATAGTAGAGGAATGATGACTGCCACACAGTGTTCTTTCCCAGCTTTTAGTAAGAGGCGTTGAGCTTATGCTTCCCTGCATAGTTTTACATAGGCTCCTCCGTGGCTGGTCTCCGCATCTGCTTTCACTCGCGATCTACCTAGGGAACGATGACGGTAGTTGAATGAGGGCTTCAGCAGAGTGTTCTTTCTCGGTGTGCAGTGTATCGCTCAGAGCTAAGACTGCCGTGCGTGTGTGTTCATCATTACTAACTCTGCGAGACCATAGGGTTAACGGA